>JBANCX010000697.1:3787-14177 GCA_037040065.1 Dettopsomyia nigrovittata | reverse complement strand
ATAAGTGAGTTTTATCATAATATCTATGAAATTTACCAATTTTATGTCTATCGGATTAAAATTGTAGGTTTTCTAGAACAAACATTGGCTCTTGCAAGGAGCTAGCACTTGGATCGGGGTATCTAGTAGTCGAGCACACTCGACTAGAAGAGCTTCCTTACTTGTTTATAATAAATATTTGTCCACATTTCCAATGAAATAAAACAATAAAATAAAAAAGGTTTTTTTTTTTTAAGGAACAAACAATGTATTTATTAAAAAACATTTTCTAATAAATATTATAATATACTCTCTCTTGTGAGAGTATAAAATATATGTATCAAAAAAAAAATAAAAATAATAATAATCTCAACAGGTTGCTATTTCACACGCTCACAACACACACACACACACATGCACACACACACATCAATGTTTTTTTTCTGTGTGTCTGTTGTGTCTGTGTTTGCTCTAACAATAACAACTACACAGAACGAGTCGAAGAGAATGAAAGAGAGGCGCAAGAGAGAGCATAGCAACGTGTATCTATATCTATGTATGTATCTATGTATGCATGGTTGTGTGCATGTATGCATGACCCAGTTTCTAAGCTGCTGCGGCTGGCTATTGCCAAACTATGAACAAAACAAAAAAAGCAGCTAGAAGTACTAATACATATACATATATATTTCAGAGACATATAATGCATACATACAGACATACAGACATACATACATATGTATGTTTGTACATATTTTTGTAAAAAATTAAAATTTATTATTACTTTTACATACATATGTATGTATTACATACATTCATACATATCTATGCTCACACACAACAAACAAATTTCATTAATGAATTTTTCCTACACACACACACACACACACATTCAGTTTATCTGCGTGCGTCGGCGTTGCTTGAGAGAAAAGAGAATATAAAGAGAGAGAGCAGCGAACAAGTGAATGACCCCCCCAAACGTCTCGTTACTAAAACATTGCATCGTTTGTATGTGCATACATACAGCTAGAGATGGCATAAAATTATTTTCAAGCCAACTTAAAAGTGTTGCCAGAAATTTGAGTTTTTAGTGTCCAACTGGCTTATAAATTAAATAAAAGTTTTATTTGCCTAATTTCAAATAAAGAAAAGCTTTCTGTACACTTAAAGTCTAAGAATTCTATGAAGAAAGCACTTCTTTCTAACATATTCAATTACAAAAATATTCAATTTCTAAATACAAGGAATCTATAAAAAAACAGCTTTAGGGCGTCGTCCTAAAAAATCATTAATTTGATCTATTATAATAATGCCAAATTACAAAAATTAAACATTTATTTCGGCTAGATTATATTTTCCTATATATGATCTATGATAGTATCTACATATTTACATAGGAAAGAAAGTATTGAACTAAATTATTTTGTTTAATTATACTTTCTTCGTTCGTTTTAAAGATTTCTCCTTAAAATTTGATCATTTGTTTTGTATTTTCTTATGAATTATGATGAATCAGTTTAGGGATACAGGAAATAGTAGACCTATGTCAACTAAGACAATACTGTTTTTCTTCGACAATCGAAAAGCTTTGAGCTTTATTTCAAAATCTGTGTGTGTTTTCGACCTTCGCTCTCTCTTCTCTCAGTTTGTTATTGTTATTGTATATATGATATAGCCCAAGTGTTTATGTAAATATTTAGAATCCGTTCAGTGCTATGCACCATACACTTGACAAAATAATAAACAAATAATAAATAAATAAAGAAAAATTTGATACTTTAATAAGCGTACAATGTGTGTTCCTTTAAAAACAAAACTAAAAAACAAGTTTAAAAAAATTGTAATAGCTTAAAGACTGTTCAAAAACTATCTCAAAAGGAAAAGGCAAAACAAAAAAATCTTCTCGATTATATAGTTTAAGGGCTAAGGCAGGTTTTTATATAATTATTCTCATAATTATCATCATCATCATCATCATCATCATTAAAAAAAGTGATTTATCTATAAAATCAATAAGACTACAGAGTTCAAGCGGTAAGAGAGCTAGAATCTTATTTTTTTTGCACATGCGCTGCTAAAAAAAAAATGAGAATTAATTAAACAAATTTGAAAGAATTCCACCACACGTGGGGGAAAAAAATCTTTATATTTCCCATAATATATTCAATTAAATTTCATTAAAAATTTTGTTTTACAAAACTCTTGTCGAATAATAATAATAATAATAATAGAAATGATAAAAAAAAATCATCTAGTTGATGAACTACACATAGTAACTACTCACCAACATTTGAGCATGTAGTTGGGGCACATTATTCTGGCTATTCATCCAACCACCAGAGGCTAGGGCCTGCACTGTCGCTTGTGTGAGCATTCGTGTATTGCCCTGATTTTGTAGCATTGCTGCTGCAGCAGCAGCAGCTGCCTGTGTATTAAATGCTGCTGCAGCGGCTGCTGCTGCGGCTGGTGATGGAAAGCTGCTGGCATTTGCAACACCATTGGCATTGGCTGCTGCTGCTGCAGCTGCAACAGCGGCACGTTGTTTCATTAAATGTTGTTGTTGCGCAGCACTGACGGCTGTGGAATGCTGTTGTTGTTGTTGTTGTTGCGTCTTTTGTACAGAGTTGCCACCACCGCCGCCGCCGCCGCCAACAGAGTTGCCACCACTGTTATTAGAGTTATTGCTGTTATTGCTATTATTATTATTGCTGCTGTTGCTATTATTATTATTATTATTATTACCAGCACTGCTAGCAACTTTTGGCGGTGGAGCCGATGGTTGACGTGTCCAATTAACCGAATTATTAACATTGGCACGATTACCAATCAATAGATTCGAATCGACAACCTTACTAGGCCAATAATCTTCGAATTCTGTACCATTTGGAAAATAGCTTTTAATATCGGTTAACGAAATGACAGCAACATTTTCACTTGAAAACAATTCATTGCGTATACCCTGTACTTTACAGCAAAATTTTAAATATGCCAAGTCCCAGCCATTGAGCAATTCAGCTTTGGTTTTTAAATTTTCGGTTTCGCCCTCAAAATAGAATAGAGGTACGACTTGTTGATTATTTCGAACCGTATATGGTACAACAGATTCCTTATTGATTCGTATAAAACCGCATTTCTCTGATGGTGTCTTACTTCCGGATACCAATTTACGATAACATATATCCAAAAATTGATAAAATTTCGATGCATCACTTAAACGTACAACAAGATCCTTTGGCGTAAATATATCACGACCAAATTCACCATCGCAATGCTTATGATTGATCTCAATAAAGAGACGTGCCTCAGCATCGGTTATATAATAGCTCCGGACACATGTACAACTAGAATAAATATCCGGATGCAGACAATTCAGGTACTTTCCAAGCAATTTTAACTCAATCATACGCACAGAGCAATATTTTTCCGATTGCCTATATATGTACGGTATCGATACTTTGCCAAATTGTGCCCAACCAAAGTGACCTTTAATTGATTCTTCATCGCATGGACCACCACCGCTGGATGCTTTCTTTTCGCTTGCATCGATAATATTAGCACCATTTGGACGTCCATTTGCTGTCATTGCTGGTATTACTTGCATTGTACCATTTGGTAGCTTCTGATGACGTGATAAATAGCTCATAATATTTGTTTGTCCATTGCCATTGGTAAGTGGTGGTTGCATGGCACCAGTACCACCAACACCACCACCACCGATGCCAGTGTTGCCACCATTTGCATGCTGCAAGGCCGCCTGACGATTAGCCTGTTGGGCTGCCTGTTGCTTTTGTTGCTCTTTCATTTTTGCAGCCAATTCACGGATTTCAGCATCATCGGCACGCTCTTGCTTTACGGGCGGACCCAATGGTCCGCCTAATGAGTTGCCGTGCAGCGGTAAAGGTTGACCGTTCGCGTCATAGACGCTGGTGATCTGCACATCATCAATGTTGGACATGGCTGTTGTCTGTTGTTTTGTTTGCTGCTGCTGCTGCGCTCTCGCTCAGTCTCTTTCTCTCTCGCTCTCTGTCTTAGCGCAGTCTCTCGCACGCGGGCGGCTCACTGGCTCGCTCTCGCTCTCCCTTTTTGTTGTTGTTGTTGTTGTTTTTGAGCTCTTTTGCGCTCTCTTTCCGTTTTTATGCACTCACGCTTTGGATTGTATTTTTGTTTGTAAATTGTTAATTTTTTTTTTAATACACTTTTGTTGTTTTGGCTAAACTTTAATGCATTTTGTGCTGTAAGAATAAAAAAAATAATTTTTTTTTTAATTTTTATTTTTTATTTTTATTTTTTTTTTATTATTTATATTAATATCACCAGCAAACTGTTGTTCAAACAATTTTGTAAAACGAAAAAAAAATAAATAAAACAAAAAATATTTGACAAGCTGTCACTCTTTCTCTCTCACTCGCTCGCTCACGCACACACACACACACACACATCCACAGAGACTCTCCCGGCATGCGATAGCACACAGCTGACACAGATATGGCAACACTGGTCACACACACAAACACACATGCACACTTTTACGCACACAGAGAAACGTGCGGCTTGTTGATGTTATGCTCTTGTTGTTGTTGTTGCTGTTGCTGCTTTTGTTTTTGCTTTGTGCTTGCTGTTGTTGCTTTTGCTGTTATCGTGCCGTTTCTTTTGCGCGCACTTTTGTTGTTTGTGGCAGCGCTGGATTTTTTTTTTTCTTTATTTTTTCTTCTATACATGTATGTATGTATGTGTGTGTTTTGCAAATTTCTTTTTACAACGCTGTACATACATACTATATGTACATATACATAAGTATATACATATTTATTGGGTTTATATATATATATACATATATTTCTTATACACTTATACACTTACAACTCTTTGCTTTTGCTTTTGCTTGATTTTTATGATTTCCACAGTAAACACATGAAAAAAATGCGACACAGCGACATTATGTGTGATTTTAATTGTTATTTTATTTATTTATTTATATTCATATCTTTATGTATGTATATAAATGTTGTTGTATTGATGCGTGTGCTTTTGGTTAATATATTTATTTTTTTTATTGTTATTACACACAGACATACCGCCGACGCGACGCCAAGAAACGACGACGGCGTTCAAAACGACGCTATCAAAAAAAAAATAAATTTTTTTTTTTACTCTACGGACCGCGACGAGACGTCCTCCCGTCTTCGCAATACACAAACGAGTGTGATCGTTGTTACGAAAATTATTTCAACGAAGTCAACTGAAAAATGTGTGCGGCACACGTACAGTAGAGTATATCTGTGTGTGTGTGTGTGTGTGTGAATGCGCGCGCGCTTCTGTGTGTGTGTGTGTGTGTACATAGCAGCGCAGTCGGCGTCGACGCAAGCAGCGCAGCAGCACTGCGTGTGTGTGTGTGTGTCTGTGTCTGTATATATGTATTTATGCATACACACAATAAATATATGTATTTTAAAGATACATATGTATGTATACATATATCAAAAGAGCAAAAAAAAAAAAGAAATACAAAATAAGATATATATACATACATACATATATATTATATATATATAATGCAGCAGCAGCAACAGCAATGACGTCGACGCAGACACGAGCGCATGCAACCGAGCATTTTGCCGAATTGCTGCTTTTGCCCAACGCCATCGCCATCATCATATTGTTATTGTTATTGTTTGTTTATTGCCCACCACCGTCGCCCAAAACGACCAAAAAGACCGACCAACCGACCGACTGACAGCCCAACCACCCGCTCGCTTACCCACCTTACCCTTATGCATTTCTTCTTCTTCTTCTGCTGCTTCTGCTGCTGCTGCTGCTGCGGCTATCGACTAGCTAAGCAGCGCCGCTGGCTTCAAACAGCAACAACATTAATGGCACATTTACCGTGGAGCATAGTTTATTGAATGAAATTCATTGAAATTTTTCTTAAAGATTTTATTTAAAATCGATTATTTAAAAAAAAATTAAAACATTGATCAAAGATCAGCTCGAAATCGATTTGGAGTTAGATGTGATTTTTTCTTCCAAAATCTTTTTAACCATCTGCCATTTGTTTTTAAGCAGACATATATATATAAACATATATACCAAAAAATCATGATTTTATTAAGAATTAATATTTCGTAGGTTTAAATTCATTGGTAAGCAAAAGTCAAATATAAGAATTTCTTACATCAAGATAATACAATATGAATTATCATTATTATAATTGAGTGTATTCGATGACAAAATATCCTGTTTCCAGCTTTAATACTACATAAATAGATTTTTCAATTAGGAATGCTAGTTTTACTTCGAATTTCTTTCTTGAACTTATTAAAGTTGTAAATGTATACCATTGTACCTTAAAAAATGTATGAATTTCCATTAAGGTACCCTTTATGTCCTAATTTTAATTATTATTTAAAGTTCAATTTACTCTCGATATTGCAAGAAACTGTTCTTTTTTCTATTCTATTAAAGTTAAAAGATAACCATTAGTTACTATCGCTCCTTTAGTGTTTTCAATACCATTAATTTAATTTTAAGTAAAATTATGAAAATTTTATTTAAATTGTGATGCAACTAATGTGATTAGGGAACTAATATATACAACATAATATATTGAATATATAGAAGAAATCAAACGATCGGTTGGCTCAAAACCACAAGAAGAACTACAATTCCCAACTCTTTATAAAACTGCTGCATAGCTAGCATTTTACCGCTGCTGTTGCAACCATATGGATGAAAATTATTCCACTTTTAAAGATTGATTTCGATATGACTTGATTTGATAGTGTAGATTGTATTAAAACGTATAAAATTTTCTAAAATTTCGTTCCTATAATCACTAGAATATAGTGATATGATATGGATCCACCTAGATCAGATTGCATCAATCATATCAAGTACGCACAATACCCAAAAATCTGATCAAAAAAATATAAAATTTTGAAAAATAAAAGCCAAAATATCTAAGCATAATTTGGGCTTCCAAATGTTATATTATAATTATTTCAAATTCATATTTATTTATTTATTTAATGATTTAAATATTAAGAATTTGCCTAAAATGTGGCTTAATCAAATTGTTGACCACTGTGCAAGCAAAGCTTAAGCCATTTACGGTACACACATACATATACATACATAAATCTAAAGCTGATGACGTCGACAGCGACGTCGACGGCGGCGTCATTCAACGCTGGCTTACGGTGTATGTATATGTATGTATGCTGTGCCGTGACTGCAGCGTGGGTCAAAACCTGACGCTGTCCGTCCGTCCGTTCGCGTGCATGTGTGTGTGTGTGTGGGTGTCGTGTATATATATATATATATATATATATATATACGTATATATATACTACATATCATGTTTGCATGTATTGTGGCAGCAGAGTGTGTGTGTGTATGCTGCAGGCGGGGGCGTCTCTATTTTTGGCAGCGCCGATGCTAACCCCGCCTCTGCAAGTGTGGCACCAACACCAACATCATCATCGCCACCACCAACACCACCACCACCACCGCCGCCGCCGCCGCCGCCACCATCAACATCAGTACCCACCCGGCTCAAGCAGCTTGTACCCTGCTTGCCTCCTGGTCTGCCTAGGCAATAGAGTAGGATTGTATGGCATGCAGCAGCAGCAGGCCCTGGCTCTGTGCATGTTCCCCTTTCTCTATCGCTCTTTTGCTTGTTCGCTCTCACTCACTCATTCGCGCGCTCTCACTCACTCACTCACTAACTCACACTTTGATGTCTCTGTGTTGTATGTGTGTGTGTGTGTTTGTATGTATGCAAGAAGTTTTCGTTATTCGCGCTCTCTCTATGCTCAAGAAAGGCCCCGCTTCAGACGAACAGCAGCAGCAGCAGCAGACAAGACAGCAGCTGCCGACGACAACGACGACGACGACACTGCGGACAGCGGCCACGAGAGTGCTTCGTGTGTAAGTATGTCTGTCTGTGTGTGTGTGTGTTAGTTTTTGTTTTTTTTTTTTTTTTCTGGTCGGCTGCCGCTGCTACTGCGCTAGCTATGGGCCATTGTACGGTAAAGTAAAACATCGACTGCGACGTTGGCAGCGCAAAAAGGTCGCCCTTTCAGTGCACTTCCTAAATAAAATAAAAAAAAAATTTCATTCCCTTTACCTGAGGAACCCATTCCATACCAAATAACTGACTTCTATTTTTCTTTTAAGTAAAGCTTTACTTTCGATTCGAATATTGGACACACTTTTGAACGTCACGAATATAGAGGAAGATCAATTTTAAAGTAATTAAAATAATATTTTTTTTGCGATATTTCATATATAATACAATAGGAAACCTTAATTTTCTATATAGAAATTTAGAAAAAATTGTTTTCTGAATGATCAGCTTTAAAAAAATTCATTTTTTTTTATATAAAAAACATTTTTTAGAATACGAAAAATATTTTTTGAAGATTTCTTTTAAGATTTTCATTATTTTTTCTATCTTAAGTCACTTAAATTTGATTAAAATTTTGTTGAAATAATATAAAGTTTTTATGTATTTTATGTATTTTATGTATTTTATTGTTTATAATATAAAGTTTTTATTGTAATATAACAATACAAATAAAATTTAAGATATTTCTAGAATAAGTACATTTCCTTGATCAACTAGGATCAGAGCTTTAAAGTGTTCTAGAATTCTTAGTTAAAGAATTACAAAGTTTCCGGAATTGAAATTGTTTATTTTTTGGTATCTAATATCGAGAAATTTCTATTTTTCTTTGATTTATTGATCAATTAGCTTAAAAACTTGTTAGTTTATAAAGTTTTTAATCTTAAATAATTTAATCTAAATAATAATAACCGAAATCGGAATCGAAATCGAAATCTCAGTAATATTGTTGAATATATTACATAATTTAGTTCAAGTTTTTTCAACTTTTCTAACTTTTCATTAAGAATCATAATAAAATATTGATTTTTATACATTTTTCTAATGAACTTTCCTACAATTTAGTTGATCAAAGTCCGTAGTATATTGAACCGATTCAGTTCGGAATTCGTTTATTTGATAATATCAACCTCAAAAAGTCTGAACAAAATCGAGAATTTCAACTAAATAGGTTCTGTAGGGTTCGATTCGGAACCAGTCTGAAGCGTAGACTTATAGATTACCATAGGAAATCCATTAAAATGATCGAAATCATATGAATCAGTTAACTATATAACATATATAGACGTTGTATTGGCAAAGATCGTTTGAAAACTTGTTTATTTTCTAACTGAAATGTTTCAAATTTCAATGATATCAGGTCATATATAGTATAGTATATAGGGATGATCGACTGATATACATATATACATACACATACATATGTATATATTTGCGCTCTCAATTGTTCTAATTTATAATTAGTTAGCTTTGAAGGGTGTTTTTTTTAGCTTGATGGTGGGGGTTATGGCCGAACTCGGCTAATTTACTCACTGTAAATAGCTGTATATATATATATATATAAGAGATACATACACACAAGCGCACAGGCATCAATAAGCGCGTCGTGTTTTTTGCCCGTCTACAACCCGAACGAAGTAGTAGCAGCAGCAGCAGCAGCAGCAGCGCAGCACAGAAAAAAAAAAAAAAAAAAAAAAGGCGAACAGAGCAAAGAGGCCCCGTTTCGTTGCGTGCTTTGCTATGTAAACACAGCTAAATTTGTGTGATGTGAGTGTGCGTGCGTGTGTATGTATAAGTATATGTGCGTGTATGTATCTTTGTGTGTGTGTGTGTGTTCGCCTTGCTTGCTGCTTGCATACATACATATGTACGATAGTGTGAGTTATTGGTAGCTCAACTTGTTGTAGTAGTAGTAGTGTTGTGCATTGCCAATATAACGATATTAGTTAGATGGGCAAGAGTGTGTGAGAGAGAGAGTGAGCGCGTATTAGAGAAAGAGAGAGAGATAGTGCGAGTGAGCAAGAGAAATGGGTGAAATTTAGTGTGTGTGTGTGTGTGTGAGGGGGGATGTAATTCAGTGTTTATAACAAGAAAGTGCAGCATTTTAATAATGCGCATATATATATATATAAAGATTTATGAATATAATATAATATGTACATAAATAATCTATATATATATATATATATGTATGTAAGCTATGGAAAGGAACAAATAAAGAAATTGAGGTTATGTTTTCATTATATAAAAGAAATGAAGTTTTATGGGATATAACAATTAATATATTTAAACAAAATGTTGGAACTTAAGTTAATATTATAATAGAACTATTTAACAATTCAGGAATAATCTTGGATATATTCCATTCAACATAACCTCTAATTTACAGAGATCCATGAACACAACAAATGACGACAGCGAAGGATGATCCAAATTATGGAAAATAACCAATTTAAACTATAAAACCTTAGACTTCGTCGATCATATCAGCTAGAACAAAGGAAGAAA
>JBANCX010000696.1:0-14218 GCA_037040065.1 Dettopsomyia nigrovittata | reverse complement strand
ACAATAACAATAACAATAATACGCCCAGTAAGCCAGGTAAGCTCAGTGTTGAACCGCAGTCGCTGAATTAAAAAAAAATAAATAAACCTAACGAAAAAGCTTTGCACAGCTTTATAACAGATTTGAATAGCTTTTGACGCAAAGCTTTGCCTAAGACACATTGTTTTTGTTAGCTACTAGCATCAGCCAGAGTTGCCAAGATATGCTATTTTATATAAAATAACTAATTGAGTTCTACCAAAAAAATAAATAATTATATAAATAAAAATACAACTTCGCAGCTTCCATGTTGGCACTGCGGAAGGAGATAATCCGTAATAAAATACGTGCGATTGGAAAAATGTCACGAGTTTTTTCAGTGTTAAGGTAAGAGATATTTCATTTATTTAAACGAATATTGTAAGTATTTTAACTTGTTTACACCTTATAGGGAAGAATCGGAGAGTGTACTGCAACTGCACCTGCGGGCGCATTACCAATGTTCGCGCTCTATGGAGGACTTGATTCACTTAAAGAGGGTAAGTTTCAAAAAAACTCAAAAAAATTTAATTGAAAAATTATATAAAATCATGAAATTAAATTGCTTTTTTTTTATTTATTTGAGCCGGAATCATTCAAAACCATTTAAACTTGACCGGACCTAGGTGAGGAGAGATACATATATACTAAAAATTTTACTATTTATAACTAATTACAATTATTTACAAATATTTAGAATTTGAATTGGATTATTGGATGATCCGGGAAGTGAGGTCAGTGGGTTGGAGTCTCTACAGCCTTCGGAGAGGTTGTGGGTTAACAAGTCTGCTAGCCAGCAGATTTCAGTGCGCCATGAGCCTGCCATTATATCGGCTGCTGTGTTGGTTAAGTTGGTCGCCCACAGTTGAAAGTTTTCACCAGTGCTAGGACCTCTTTGCGTGGAAGAGACTTTGCCGCTCGATTATCGATGCCGTCGTGTGCAGGAGTCTTTTTAGGTTTCACCTTAGAATGTAGCATGACTTCTTGCGGCGTGATGGAGTGGGCAGGCTGTATAGGAGCGCTTAAAAAGTTTGCATCCTCTTGACGATGGAAAGTGTCTGGACGTTGAAATGGCGTGAAATAGTTGAATGTTAATGCTTATTAAGATTTATGTGATATTGACCGAGATTGAATCGGTATAAAGCAGGCTCTTTGGGTCTGCAAAGAGATAAAAACAGCAAACATGCCGAAAATTGTCTAATGCAAACAATACATATACGCAATGTATGTCCGCGATAGAAATCTTTTTGTTTTAATCCATTCACGCAATAATTCAAGCAACAACAGAATTAATTAATTTATCTGCAGCACGATTATAAAACGAGATTTGTGGGTGATAATAAAAAAAAAAAAACAAAAATCAGACGATGTTAAACGATTCACGTGCAATCGGAACCATAATTAAACAGATTGACACATTCAAGAGACGTATTCACAAAACAAATATTGTAAAAAGACATTTCGCCGTAATTCTTATTTTTATGATATAGTTCCCGAGTACTAATTGTATTGACAGATCACAAATTCTTAATGAACGTAAGACGTTTTGCATGTAAAATTTCTACACGAGTAGTGCGAATAACATTCGTTACTGTCATTATAGTCATCGTGTGCTTACTTCGTGCATAGCCGATGATTGTCGAGGCGCAAGCAAATTTGTTTTATTTATTTATTTATTTACAAACTTATTGGCAAACTAATGCTGCCAATGCATTGGCAATGTTACCAAATAAAAATATTACATTATTATTATTATTCTAAAAAATGAAACATAAATAATCAATAATTATTTTAAAAAGCCTGCCAAATACAATAAATATTAGGAATCAAACAAAATAGTAGAAAGAATTTAAGCTACTCAAACTCGGAGGAAGAGAAATTTGCCAGTTGCTCGACAACTGTGCCCCGACTTACAGCAAATATAGTTCGGGATGATCGGAAAGAAGCTTGTCAGATAGGAAAGAGGAGAATCTCTGGCCCGGTGGGTGAGAATTGCGACCAGTTGCCCGTACGGCAGCTATGCCCCAACTCATAGCGCTAGTGGTCAGAGAATCTCCTACCTAAGATAAAACAAAATAAATTCATATATTTAAATAATTTATTAATTTATATTTTTTTTTATTCATTATATTTTTATTTTATTAAGCTTTCTTTATTCTTCGTTTTTACGTATTTAAAAAAATTTTTTTTTTTTAATTTTATATTTATGTTCCCGAACAATAAATAAAATTAGCAGCGTCATGCTGATGATCCAAAACTTGTTTTATTTGAATTTTTGTTAAAAATTAAGAAATAAATAAGTTTATTATAATTTAAATCTATTTATTTTTAGCTTGAACTATACAAAACAGAATTTATTAGAGTTTTATTTTTAATAGATGTTTCCAGAATTTTTTAATTATAATAAAATAAATATAAAATGTATTTTAAAGTTTTTTTTTTTCTAACGATACTCGAAACTTGAATATGACTCGACTTGTAGATACCCTCAAAAAAAAAGTGAATAATTTCTCCATGGTGCCATTGGTGGTAACTGTGGTGGTTGTGGTGTTGTTGTGGGTCATCGATTTCGTATTGTTCTTATTATGATTTTCGTGAGTATTTTGCTTAACATTGAGATGAGCTGGTCCCACCTGCTGTATTTACACAATACGCTCCTTGGTCTTATCCTGTATGGCCTGTAGCTTGGGCACCATAATTATAAACACACCATCCGAAGACAATGAGGACATTACCTTCTCTGCTTCATAGCCCTTGGGCAGAAGATAGCGACGAACAAAATGACGTGAAATAAAACAATGATTAAATTGTCCACAACTTTGATATTCAATTCACTTGGCTTATACTGAGCGACATCGACGCCCACCTGGAAGCCATCTTTTCCAATTGTGGCATCATTCCATTGCTATAAATCGCTGCCTGCATCATTGGCGTAACGCTTCATCATTTCATTGGATCACGAATGTTGCGTTTACCCAAAAGCATTTTGTTTATCGGTGATGTGAGGCAAGCGGGATGCTGACATTGCCATGGATTCAGGAGACCATTACCAGAGAAAGTTTGGTGCAGCTGACGAGGATTCACATTACGTCCATCATCAATAATTGACAACAATTGGGAGTAAAACATTTTCTTTAACGAAATAAATTTGATGTTCGCACAGCGACTTAAGTTCCTTGACTATTTATAAAAACAATTTACAATTTTAGAACGAATATTTGTTACACGTCCGCTCTCTACGTCTAATTACTACATTTATTACAGAAAACATCAAACTGTGATTTTTTTGATATTTCTAGTTGATTTCTATATTTTTATAGAATTTTATAAATTAGGATTTATCAAAAATTAATTTTAAACACGATTTCTCGCTTTAACTTGTGTTCTTTCTGTCTATTTTCTCATTTCTCGATATGGATGCAATTGTAGTTTAATATAATTTGTTTTGTTAACCTTTGTTGATTTACACGCAAATTGAATAATTTCCTAATATTTATATAATTAACACTCATTTTACCTCATAGTGTGTGTGATGTTGTTAAAGGCCGTTATAGTAGTAATCATTCTTCAATACACTTAATTAATTCATTTGAACTATTTAACCTTTATTTTATTTCTTTATCATTAAATTAATATATCTAATATGATTGATCATTGAAAGTGTTTAATCCCACAATAACAAATCAATTAATTATTACGAAATGTGTTATGTATTAAGTCGTAAAACGTTTTTCTTTACTGCATTATTATATATACACTGTCATAAAGTCAATAGGTTAATTAAAAAATTGTATATTGTTAATAAATTATCTATTATAATTATGACAAATAACAGATATTTGAATATACAACTTGATTCAGCTAGTATGTGATAATTCTTTATAACGCTACTAACTTTGCATTCACTTAACTTTTTTTAATTGATATCGTTAAGCATCTAAGGTAATATCTATTTGGAAAAATTGTATAAGCAATAGTAAAAATATAGATACACAGGAATTATCATAAGTGTGTTGGAAAAGTTTCTTCGCATGGTCCTACGAACGTAGAATTCAACAACCGCTGCACATTCAAGTGGTCCAACGACACCTAGCCAAATGTTGTTTTCGCGCGGATCCCAAGCTACGAAAGCGCCATCTTCCGCCCAACCAACCGAGGCACACAGTGACCTAACGACGCGTATACGCGACGACAAGAGTCGCCGCACGGCGCTGCTCATGATAGGAAAAAACTTAATGTAAATTTAATTTAATTTAAATGAAAAGACAAATAAAAAATAATTGAAAAATTCATATAATAAAAAAAATACCCGTCTTAGGTACAATACTCAATACGTAATCAATTCTAATATCTTAATTTAAAAACTATGCTAATTTCTAGAAAGGTTTTCTTAAATAAAAGATTTTAGTTGAAGAATAGAGGTAGTGCATGCAGTTATATGGAAAAGTTTGTTATTTACCGAAACACAAAAGTCTAAATGGTTCATGGAATGAATAATTAGATCTACAAGTTTGGTGTGATAAAAAAAAAAAAAATATCCTTCATCTTCTTATATTTATTTTGATCAATCAACACTACGTTTTAAAAGAATCGAGCTCTCATATATGTTAACTTGTTGAAACAGATATTATAGAAAATATATTGTTATACATTTTTATATTTCAGCATTTAAAAATAGATAACTTTTATAAAAATATACAAATTTTAAATGTAACCTATTTGTTGCTATATTTATTAGCTTTCTATTGATATAAAGTATTCTCAAATTGATTAAGATTTATTTGAATTATGTTGAATTTAGTGATGTAACTTTTAAAAATTATCAGAAAAAAGGCTGCAATTTTAGAAAATTATATTTTATTTTAGCTCTAAATAGTAATATATAAATCTTGCGTTTTATTTAATATTTTCAAATATACATATATATAATATTTAGTATTTAAATAATATAATTTAAATTATTATAAGCTGGTATAACATTGCATTTAAAATTTAATTAAATCTTACAAAAACGAAAAAAAAAAGAGAAAGAGAGAGAGTGTATTTTTTTAATAATAATTGCGTAATATAATATATAGTATACACACATATAAATACAATTTAATTTGTAAGATTTCAAAACTGGTTCTATTTTTTATGCAAGGCCATATGTGCACTAGAATCCGATGTGAGATGTTCAAAACAATTTGAACTGTAATCAAAGTTGAGCATTGACCTTCATTTTATCACGCTGTTAGGCGCTCTATAAAAGCAAAGCTTCAACCTGAGAGAAAAGTTAGTAAAGCAGCGGAAGTCACTTGAATAAGTTTTAACTTTAATAATAATAAAAATAATAGAATGTTTTCAATATTACAAATTGTTTGTGTTTTTACACTATGTGCGGTAGTTGCTCTGCATGCCAAGTTTCGTAAGGATCATATTGTCCTTGAATTTGTGTCAGACTAAGCTAAATATTGATTTAATTCTTATAGCTGATGATCCGAAACCTTGTAAACATGGCGATAGCAATTGCATTGCCAATATAATTAACTATTATGTGAATGAAATGGGACATCAAGGTGATAGCTCGATAAATTTAATCAAAATCGATCCATTGCCAGTGTCCAAAATGAATATTAAGCAGGGCGATAATAGTCCGGTTAACATTGATCTTACCTTTACCGATAATCAAGTATTTGGCTTAAGCAAAATAACAGTCAACAAAGTTAGGTAAGTTCAGAGCTAAAGTTAAACTAATGTTAAAAGTATTAACATTTACTTTAATTAACAGAGGCTTTGGCAAGAATATTGATAAGAAACATGAGATACAACTTCATGCACCGTCCTTATCCCTGGTGGGACCATATAAAATACAGGGTAAGGTTCTCATATTGCCAATAAGTGGTACTGGAAAAAGTAATATGACTTTGGGTAAGTTTTTTTTACCTAAAACTACAATTTGTACTTAGTTATAACAATTTTTTGGTTAAGATAATTGCGATGTAACTGTTACGTTTACGGGCAAACCCATTGAAAAGAATGGAGAGACTTATATGATGCCGGATAATGTTAAAATGAGTGCTAAGCCCAAACGTATGTATTACTATTTTAGTAATCTCTTCAATGGTGATAAGGCATTGGGTGATAATATGAATGCATTCCTCAATGATAACTGGGAAGCTATCTTTATGGAGGTACAAGTCTCGATGCAATCGGAATTATCTCGATTATTGCAGAAAATTATAGAAACTGCATTCTCCAAATATCCTTATGAAAAGTTCTTTGCTGTCTAAAAAAAAAATAATATCATAAATATTATTTATAAGAATATCCTGTGTTATGTGTAATTATTGCTTTAATATTTTTTTAAAATAAACTCAATAAAACTTAATATAAAAGATAATGAAATATCCTAATTATTTGTTGTTGTTGTAAAGCGGTATTATAGTTATATGAAAATATATGTTACATCTCCGACATTATAAAGTGTCCGTCTCTTTGAACGCGTGTATCTCAGAGACTATAGGAGCTACTGTACGCGCAGTACTTTAATATTTCTTATTTTTTTTTTTGGATTTCCCACCACCACCCCCATAAATAAAAAAAAAACGATTTGCAGGAGTAATACTCCTATTTCGACATTTGGCTGGGAGTAACTCGTAGTCGAGCAAACTCTACTAGAGCTTCCTTAATAGTTTTTTTTTTTTGTATTAGCATAAGACATTGTAGAAATTTTAATTAATTATAATGCCTTGAAAATAAGTTAATTGAACTAAATTGTGTAGTAACATGTATAGAATAACTAATGAATAGTTCGCAATAAATGAAATAAATTTTTAATAAAACTGTGAATTACATTGTTAATACGAGCAGTTAATAGATAGTATATGTAGATCAATAATTGTCTATCTAGTCTATGTGTCAATGGTAGTGCAATTGACAATAACACGTGTAAATAAACAAATAATTTATTTTCTAGTAAATATATTTTCATTTAAAATTATCTAATCATCTGTCACATATGTATCTTTAATCTTTAATGTACTTTGATTCTATGCCATGGATTTCAATGAATGAAAGTTAATTCCAAAGTTAATTTGTAATATGTAACCTTATAATATATTCTCAGATGTAAGCTTACACAACAAAACAAGACAATTTAATCAATTACATAAGTTATAGAATAAAATTAACTTTATGTAGATAATATAGTAAATGCAATTTGCTTAAATTAACATTTTAGATTAATTATTTATTTATTTGTTTTCTTAATTCATTTGAATAAATCTTATCAGCACTGTTTGAAAATAATAAATATATTATAAAATATTTATTATTTCAGTGGCCGACCATAACCTTACCTAACGTAGCGTTTATAATTAGAGGCACGGCTAATATAGACAGATAGATTAAAGTCTCAAAGGATTTATGCACATTATAGGAAGGTAGGAAGATCAGTTGGATGGGTTCTCTTCAGACGTCGATGGGGTGTTGGGTCAGCCAGGCTATCTGCTATTTTGGTACTTATTTGGTTTCCAACCAATACTTGGCGAAGGTCTCTTGCGAGCGAATAATTTCCCTTATTGAATACAAATATGTATTGCATATTTATAGGTAGAGCTACAATTCAAAAAAACACATTGCCTACTTTTGTGATGAGCTATATAAAAACCTCTTTATTTAAATGCCGCTTAAGAGTATGCTACATATTTTCAACATAAAAATAAACAGAAAAAATACTTAATTCTCAAAACTACATAAACAAGCTAATAAATGAATACATTTATTAATTTATTCTCAGTTATATTATATAAATAATCTATATTTATTCAAAAGGCCAATGACTTAAACAGAAATTTGTTATATTAAATGAAAAATGAAATGAAATGAAAATTCGGGGTAAAAGTATATTTCCAAACAAGTACGATAAAGTGATCTCAATCATCATCATTTAAATTATATCAAAGGTTAGGGAATTCAAAATAATTAACTCGATTTTATTAACCCATTTAAACGCTGAAAAAAAGGTAAACGCATTTGGTTATACAAAAAAAAAAAATTGAAAATAAATTTTTTTTAAATTTATTAATAATAAAAAAAAATAAGTTAAAGTTAAAATTAACTTTTTAACAATGGCGCGTGGGCAAGTAAATTAAGTTAATGAGTTAATAGTTGCTAAGCAAGCATATAATTTTACGCATAAAAAAATATGTATATATACATACATACACACATATGTATCTTTTTCTACGGCGTGTGCGAAATAGGTAAGATTTCCATACATTGTTCTATAGCGACGACAGTAAAAGTTATACATAAAAATTTCCTTAAAAAATCAAAGTACAGACAAGTTAAAAAAAAGAAACAATTAAGAATGTTCTAGTTTATAGTGTGCGCAACTATAAGATACCCTGCTCTCAACTATATTATGTTTTCAAATTCCAAAAGTCTATAAAATACAAACAGAACAAAGAATCAAGAACTAACCTGATGACAAATTTTAAAAAAATTGTTTTTTCAATTGATCTCAATATAGAAAAATTGTATAAAAAATTTGTATAAAATAGTAAAACATTAATTTTTTGATGATTGCCTAGTTGCATACTTTTTAGTTTTTTTTTTTATAATAATGAGTCTAAACTATTAAAGAGCATGGCATGGTAACCTGTTGACACGCAGTTTATATAATTTGCAGGTTCGGAGTTTCCGATTTTAATCCGTTGCATACATTAGCATAACTTTATTAGACCCCCTGTTGACAATATCAATGGATATAATGGGTATAAAAATACTTAGAAGAGCGCACAATTTTATAACATCTACGTTCCCTGACTTAAAAATTGTTGTCACAGGTTCATGAACTTTTGTTGCCAAGTTCAGCATTTTATTAAAACTAGTTCAGGAATACGCAGAGTTTTAGGTAAAATCTGGTTTTTTCAAATGCTTTATTGTAATTGCGTTTTTATATGTAACACAAGTACTTTATTTATATATATATATAAAAAAAGGCGTTTTGTTATTTTTTTGTTATATTAAGAGGTATATTAACTTTGTACCTTTTATTTGAATTAAAACCAGTATTAATTAATTAATAATGTGATTTCTGATTTCAAAATAAATCCAGTTCAAACGGCCGATACGTTAGACATGATTTGATTGTCTTATTGCAATTCCCTCTGCTAATTTTTAATAAACTCCAACAATAATAACAAAACAAATTATTTAAAACAAATTGACAATATTTTCTGAAAATGTATTACACGACTACCACATACCCTATTGTGATAAAAATTATGATGATTTAATAGGTTTCATATGTCTAAAAGTCTGTTACAAATGTTATTTAATCGTTCTTTTACCCTTAATTACAACTTATATATTTATAGAGCATAATAATAATAAAAAAATTTAATTAAATTATATATATATGTATGTATTTTATATTCTATATAACAATACAATGTTCTCATTTGGCAAAGTGCGCCTGACTCAGACTCAGGAGTCAATGTCAAGTTCTACTCACTGATTCTGAGACGCAAAAATGAGTTTGTGTTTAACAACAGACAACATTTAAATAACACACACAGTTAATAATAATTTCATTTAAAGCATACGCTCTCCAAATAACAAAAAAAATAAAAACAAAACCCTATAAAAGTGCTAACAGTTGCTAACAAGTTCATCAGTCATATCTTAAAAGCGACTAAGCTAACAAGTAAAAAGATATTCTATACAAAAATGGTTAAATTAGTTATCTTCCTGTTAGCAATCAGCAGTTGGTCCAGTGTGCAGGCCTCTGATCTGCGTAGGTGTCTAAAAAATATATGATTTTTATTATTATTATTCTTTGAGTAATTAATTCATTTTAATACTTTCAACTATCAGCTGCTGGCATTACGAAGTGCTCCATACATGATGAAAACTGTCTGAAGGATGGCATTAATTATGTGATACAACATCACGCCAAGACAGGCATTAAGCCACTTGGTCTTATAAAACTTGATCCATTGCATATAAAAAAGTTCAGTCTGGGCAAGAATCCCAGCAGTCCTGTGAGCGTTGATTTAATTTTTAATGATGCTGATTTACTTGGTCTCGGTGATGCTGTCGTGAAAAAAGTAACGTGAGTAACGCAATATTAATAATAATATATATAAATATATACATATATATACACACTCGAATATATCTTTAGCGCATTTTCACCTGATCTCAGTCATCCGATTTCATTTGAAATGATTTCTCCATTGATCACACTACAAGGTCCATATAGTGTAGATGGTAAAGTCTTAATATTGCCAATTGTTGGCAAGGGCAAAGCTCACATTAAACTTGGTAAGTACAAAAATAATTTATAGAAAATTCACTCATTGATTAATCTTATTTTTAATTAAATATTATAGAGAATTGTAAAGTAATTGCGCTTGCTAAGCTAAGACCTGTATCTAAGGGACCACATGAAACATATGCAGAGGTTCATGATTTGAAATTAAAATTGGAACCATCGCATGTGACATATAAACTGGAAGGTTTATTCAATGGACAGAAAGAGTTAAGTGAAAATTTGCATGTGCTTATTAATGAGAACTGGCAGGAGATCTTCAATGAACTTAAGCAAGATATTAGCGGAGCAATGGCTTTAATTCTTAAGTCCGTGCTGAATAGATCCTTGAGTAAGTTGCCCATGCAGCAGCTATTTACAGATTTCGAATAAATTATAAAAAATATAGAGTACTATATACTTAGGTTATACTTAAGTAAGTTTATTATATTGAATAGACTTAAACTAACGTATATACTTAAACAAGTTTTGTGTATAATAAAACTGGAATGACTGAATTATGTTTGCTTTTTAATAATTTTGACAAGTTTTATAAATCTAAGGCCATTAAAAATTAAAATATTTTTAGTTAAATGTTTAATTATTTTCAAAATGCACATTTAGTTTCCTTAGTGTTGTAATAATTAATTAAAATAAACATTTTACATTCAATGTAGTTCTCAAATCGGGTTTAGAAATTAAAACAAATTACAGATCAATTATAAAGATATTGTTTGAAGTATACAAATAACATTTTTTTAAATAAATTTCATCTGCTAAACATTTATATAAATTTTTGTTTAAAATTATATGCAATATTTTGTTTTTAAAAGTTTGTTTTTCAAATATTCTTTTTCTATGCTCTAAAACACTTTGGAGTATGTGAACGACGACCAACTCTTGGTGGCGATGATGGCCCAAAATCGAGTATACCGCCATCAAAGGAAAACTGATCCCAACCATCTGTATCATCATCAAAATATATGGAGTTAAGTGGTGGTAAGAATGTATCATTATTCTTGGGTGGTTCACAGAGAGCAATAATCTCTGGTGTAAAGTAGTTCTCAGGCGAATTGAGCAAGGCGGTCAGAAACTTCTCCTGCTCCTTAGCCTTGTGAACAACACTGGTCAACTGATAGCGATCAGCAATAAGTTGCTCTTCAAAGTTCAATGGTAATTGCTCTGGTGTCATCAATTCGGCAGCAGTTAATGCTAAAGCTCCATTATTTGTGTTTTGTAGACGTTCTGTCATTGTAGATGAATAACGATGTTCGATATCCATTTCCCAGTTAAAAACATGCACATGAATATGAACAGCCTTCAAATGCTGAAGTAGTTCTATTAGAATGCTTTCAATTCGATCTCCATTACCTATTATATTATTAAATTTTAAAATACGATTCAATTTTATTTGTAGAAAAAATATCTTACGCTTAGCTGGCTCGCTAACAAATTGTAGAGCACGTTGACGAACATCTTTCTCTGTATACTGTTTGATATCCTGCAGGCTGCCTATGGCCAATTCAATCAGTTCATCGCATTCCGTATACTTGACATAGTCAAAGTGACGATTTGATTCCAGTATATGACGCATACGTGTTAAAAATCTACCCACTTTAGTGCACATCACTTGAACATGATGACGCAAATTGGCGCCTTGGGGTATGTAACATTTTTTTGGTATCTCAAAGACATAATCCGATGGCACTGAATTCAATTGATTGCTCGGCAATTCCGTATTAATATGTTCATGCACTGACTTGAAGAGTGCTAACAAACGTAAAATTGGATTTGGCTCGACACTAGATGGATAAGAAATAAGTACTGGTTAGGCTTGACTTGAATATTGAAATTTGAACTGTAACTTTTGGGTTAAAAAAAAATTCTTAAAAACTGTTTTACGTTTATTTAAATAAATTGATAATATTTGATTAAAATATAGATTGTTAGAGCTCTTTTAAATTGATCAAAAACACTTTATTTGTATTTTATTTTATTTTGTATTATACAAAAAATGGTAAAATTCGTAATAAAATAATTTTGATTTGAATTGACCTAACGTTCGTTGAAAGAAACAAAAAATCAAAATCTTTCACTTTTAATAATATTCTAATTTTATATCTGAGTTCAAAAACTATAAACTATTGCACCCATTAAAATGTTAAATAGCTGAAATCTTTACAAAAAAAAAAGGCTGGAATTGCCGCATAAAATATTGATCTGGCAGCGCTGTGTGCATAGTATGAACGTACAGACATCACATTTGTAAAAAAACAACAACAAATTGCAAGTCTGGCAACGCTAAAACAATGCTTCTGTATATATATACACACGCGCACGCACACAGACACAAACACATATGCATAGCATATAACGGCACTCACCAATTACCGATCAGATGAGAGTATTGCAAAGTCTGTCCAATCGGCGCTTCGTTTTCCTCTAGTTGCCTAACATTCTCTTGCATCGCTTCTCTCTGTATTTGGCGCGTATTCGCGCCAGTCGCTTGCAATGCTAATCTTGAGTGCCTTCTGCTGCCGCCGCCTTTGTTCTCATTTAGTAGACGCTTGGGCAACTCAATTGGCGGAGGGCAGCCATTGCCATGAAATTCAAATTGCGGCGCATGCGAATCCAAATTCAGTTCATTAAATTTCCAATTTAATTCCTGCAAGACAATGTTTTCATTGTTCATGCATTGTACAGTTTTCTCGGACGTTTCTTTGCTATCAACTAGTATACTTAACTCTGAATTTATTAAATTCAAATTATAATTTAATTGTTGATCATCATCTGCATTTGCCATATTTGAAATTTGATTGATTGATTTTCTTTTGTATTAATTTTATACACTTTGCGCCAAATTTAGAATAAATTTATAAGTTGAGTAACGTCACAAAAACTGCAAGCGCCGCGCTGTCTGCTAAATACGTTCGAATAAGCGTGTACAGACAAACTGAAGATTGCCGCCGAACTGTCTGGATGGCACGCCATAGAGATGATAAGCTCTATCGATTTATCGATATACACACTACTCACGATCCCAATTAGTTTGCTGCACAAACTGTACACGCTTTACAACACTGAAAATGCCAAAAATACAATAGAACGTTTAAATTTAAAAAAAGAACTAGAACTAATTCACATCATGCTAGAAAATATATGTATTTTTGCTTGTTCTTGTTGCATTTAAATAGATTCCGATTTGTGACTTTGGTATATTTATTGAATTAATTATTTTTATGTTTTATTTTTGTATGACATACATAAACGATTACATGTTTTACATTGTACATTTTTATTTTTTTTATATTAATATGTATAACTAATATGTATTATTATTATTATTATTATTAATATTATTACTTGTTGTTATATTTTTGTATATGTATACGTATTTCTTAAATAATCGATTATGTTTTCATATTATTATTTTAACAAAATATATAGTATAAACAAAACCTTTATTATTATTATTAGTCTGGATTAGCACTACTAAATTTTTTGATATATATTTTGTTTTTTTGTTTTTGCTAATAATTATTGCATATTAATAATAAACAATAGACGATTATATATTGTATGTATGGTACTACTTAGTTAAAGCTACAACTTAGTGCGCATTTCTTGTACTTTCAATTAAAGATACTACAACAAAAAGTGGACATAAACAATAACAAAATTAATAATTATGATTTATGTATGCACTATACTATTAACAAAAAAAAAAAACATATTTTTTTTGTTTAAACAAATACAAAGCAATCAATTTTTACTAATTAATTTCAAATTTTTTTTTTTTTTGTTTTTTTTTTATATCACAAGTTAAAATTTTGATTATTGTTTGGTCAATTTTTTGTTTTGATTTAATTATTTTTATGAAATGTATGTAAATTGTATTTA
>JBANCX010000695.1:0-14226 GCA_037040065.1 Dettopsomyia nigrovittata | reverse complement strand
CAACAACAACAACAACATTAAAGAAAAAATTAAATTTTCAAGTGCATTACCAAGGCACTTTGCGTGTTGAAGCGTTCGTTTCGTTGGCTGATTTAACGGCATGATTTAGCGCAAAATAAAAGCGTCTAATTTTAAGACGCTTTTGTGGTCATTGACCACTGGCCCGTGGCCGTAAAAAATCCAAAAAAAAAATCTGTTTTTGGCTTTGTCACTCATTATTACAACATGTTACAGACAACAACAAACAAACTGCGATGATCATAAACATACTACTTTAGGGAGGGGCCCTTTAATGGCAGGAACATGTCTCTTTTCTCTTAATCTTAAATTTATTATTATTAAAAATTATTTTTATTTTGTTTAATTTAAATTCTTTCTCATCATGTAAAAGAAAAAACAACTGAAAATTATATCACAAAAAAAACTCATTAATTTGTTGCACAGTGTTGATTTATTTTTTGGCTTTTTTCTCTTGGTACAGGGCCTCGTCCAAAGCAATCCAAATGGCAATGGAGCCCTGGCAACGCCAACAACAGTGTCTCAGCCACCCAAGGTTTTCCACAATACACGTTGCACGCGGCATCACAAACCCCATCATAACCATAGCAATGGCGGTGGTGGTGGTGGTGGTGGCGGTGTCATGGGTGTTACACAAACTGCAGCTAGCGTGGATTTGCATCGGGATCAGCATAGAGATCAGCAGCAGCAGCAACAACAGCAGCAGCATCATCATCAACACCTACAGCATATGCACAACAGTCACAGTCATAATCATGCTCATCACGGGCTGCGTCGCAAATCGGAATCCGTCCTATCGACCGATTCGGATATACGTTTTACCCGACGCAAGTTGGGTGATAGCCAAAAATGCGGATGTGCTGTGATAGCCGGTTTCCTGATTGCACTTCTAGTTGCCGGCGCTTTTGTTTATGTCGGCTGTAAGTCCATTGTCATCATCATCATTAACATTAACATTAACGTAATCTAACCTCTAAAAAAAAAAAATTTTCATATTATCGTAGATACTTACTTTCGGCCGGAGCCGTTGCCCGATCGCGTGTTCCGCGGCAAGTTTATGGTGCTGAACGATAAATGGAGCATGGAGTTGGCTAATCAAAATTCGCTACGTTTCCAGCATAAAGCACGGGACTATCGGGAGCGTATTAATCTAACGCTACGCAGATCGGATCTGAGAGAGGCCTACGAGGGTAGCGAGATTCTTGCACTCGATGGGTAATTATAATTAATTGATATTATTTCTTAAGAAAATATATAAGAAATCCAGGGAAAAGAAGATTTTGGGAATCGGAGAATTAAGTAAAACTTTCTACCAAAATTAATCGATTCTTTGTTTTCTTTTATCGATTAATTTAAAAGACTTTTTCGTAACTAACTTGAATAGTCCTTGGTAATAGGCAGAGCTTGTATCTAGATTTTTATAATCCATTTAAGAGTTCAGTAATCAGGATAAGAAAGTTACTTTTCCTTCCGTCCGTCAGTCTTAAGTAAATCTATTTCTGATCCTTTGCAGTAGTGAGGATAACAACAACATTGTCGTGCACTTCAACATGATATTTGATCCGTATGCGGGCTTGGTCAGCAGCGGTGAGCTGCTTGCGCTGTTCCACGAGGAGCTTAGCGATGCACACAGTCGTCACTTTACCAACATGACCGTGGACGTGTCAAGTGTCAGCATCAAGGAGACTACTGGACTGATTGAGGAGCCGATCATGTCAAGTTCACCGCTGGGCGGTCACGATGAAACCACGGAACCGGCAAGCACTACGCCACGTCCATCGCCACGTCGCTGTGAGGCTTTGCAGTTGAGCTATTGCCGGAATGTGGGCTACAATATTACCACATATCCCAATTTGTTGGGTCACTCTAGTTACGAACAGGTGGCTGAGGATGTTATTGTCTTCCGTGAGTTGGTCGATGGTGAGTGCTTCCGGGAGGCATATGACTTTGTTTGCCGCCTGTTGCAGCCACCGTGCGAGACGCACGGCTTCAGTCAACAGCCCACACCTGGCGCCATCTGTCGCGAGTACTGTGAATCATTTATGGCCGGCTGCGGTGGCCGTCTGCCTGCTCGCTTCCGTCAACATTTCGACTGTGAACGTTTCCCGGAGTCAACGGGCACACAGTCGTGCCAACAGAAGCCCCATTGCGTGGGTGACATGCAGAGCAATGTACAGAGTCCACGTCTCTGTGATGGCTACGCCGATTGCCCGGATTTGTCCGATGAGCGCAGTTGTGCGTTCTGCGCTCCCAATGCCCTCTACTGTGGACGTGGACGTGCTTGTGTGCCGCGTAAGGCTCGCTGCGATGGCAAAGCCGATTGTCCGGATGGAGCTGATGAGAAGGATTGCCGTAAGTAGATAAATGATATTATTGGGAATTATTGAATATCCGGCGATTTTATTCTAATTTAATCTGTATGCTTTTTATACTTTAGTTTCGATTGCTCCATTGGCTGCGGATCTTTTACAACCGGAACCGTTGGTTCCATACTTGCCGCGCTTCCATGCCGCCGGCTACGCCGTATTCTCCGAGAAGGGAGTCGTTGGCAAACTGTGCGCCGAAGGACTAGAAGGTGATTCTAAGCTAGTAGTTCGTCAGACTGTCTCCGAATCGCTGTGCAAATCTTTGGGCTACGAGTAAGTGCATCTATCCAGTTGTAATTTAGGGTTTTACAACATTTTCTGTTTTTACTTTCCCGAAACTTGACAGATCTGTGGAAATCTTTGATGTACAAAATGATACGGAACAACTGTCGGACTATGTACGTGTCCTGGATCCTCATGCGCCGGAGATAAGCTTTATACGCACACACTGCCCCAAGAGGCAGGTGCTCTATGTGGCCTGCGGTGATCTACGTTGCGGCGTACAGTCGGCACTGCCAAATGCCAAGCAGCATTTATCGCTACCCAAGATGTCCTCGCCGGGAGATTGGCCCTGGTTGGTTGCGTTATTCCGTGAGGATATACACGTCTGTGATGGTACACTGATATCGCCAGACTGGGTGCTGACCACGGAGAGCTGTTTCCAGGGTCAGCCGAGAGCTACATGGATGGCCATTGTGGGTGCAGTGCGTCTGTCCGCAAAGGCACCATGGACGCAACGACGTCGCATTATCGGCATGATCAAGAGTCCCGTGGAGGGCTCTACGGCTGCTTTGGTACGCCTGGAAACATCAGTCAGCTACTCGGATCATGTACGTCCTATTTGTCTGCCGGATGCACTGCAGCGTCAACAACAACAACAGACTCCCATACAACGACGTGCCTATGTTCCAGTAGCTGAACGCCTGGAGGCGCCAACTACAGTCCAAACCCAGCGGCGCTTAGCCAAGGAAACTCAACAATTCTTTCTGATCCCTGCACAACAGCAGGAGCCCACAGAGGGCTCCGGTGCAATTCTTAACAGCGGTGAAGATCAGGACACTGCCGGTTACGATTACCTGCTAGCCGAGGTCGCTGCCTCTCAAATGCCCCGGGCCGAGGCACTGCAACAGTCACCGGACGTAGATGATCAGCAAGCCTCTCAATTGAATGCCTATCCACTGCCGGAGAGTGCACCACAGGTCAATTATTATGGCGGCGTTTCTCCAGCCTCATCTTCCACGCTGGGATCTAAAACCATTAAACCAACCACCAATGCTCCGGAACAAACCTGGACAAATTGCAATACACTTGGCTGGTCCCGGCAACGTGATCATCTACAGCGCGTCCAACTAAAAATTGGCGATATGGCGCCCTGCGAAAATGTCTCCATAACGACGGTCAATTCCATGTGCATGGAGGCTACCTACCAGAAATACGACTGCACCGTAAGTACTCAAAATCTATTTTCTATTAAAAAATTAATATTTATGGAATTGATGCAAAATAATTCAACTCTATAAAAGATATATTCATCAATTTTGTTTTTAAAATGAATTCAAATAATCGTTAATCCGTATTCTCAATCAAATGTTGAAACGATCTTCAAGCAAACAGTGTGGCCATATGAAAACAAAAATTGTAGTGCTGCCATCTCGTCGTGTTTTTCATATTTATTTGCCAGTCTGGCAACACTGTTTACAATTTTAAACCAATTGTCAGTTACAACTAACAACAGTGATGAAATTAAATTTAAAAATAAATTGGAATTTCCGCTCATGCTCTTGATGGTTTTCAAAGTTTTCTCTATATTTAAGAAAATCTAATTATTTAGACTTGAATTAAAAAAAAAAATAAAAATAATATTCTAGAATATAATTTCAATATTTGCTTATATGCTAGGAACTATGGTTCAACCTTAGATATAATATTTACAGAGGTTTACGTCTAATATAGACTGACTAAGATCGCATTTTGGGTATTATTAATTTTTTAGATGTTTTAGATGCGTAGGGAGCGTGATGGCGTTTCCGTTTGCACATTATTGGGTTGAGCTGTAGGTGGCACAGAATGACGTGTTTTCCTAGGTTCTGAACGCATACGTTTCGCTTGATGATTGAATGATCCTCCTCCAATAGCTAGAGTAGCATCGTCTGTCATTCTACGTGATGGCTGACGTTGTTGCTCTTGATGCTGACGCTGCTGTGCACGTAAAGATCTATTTGCAGTAGCCCTAGCCGGCAATGCTCCAATAAAACAATTCTGACGATGCACTGGCACAGCGACATAATTAGCATCGGCATCGGCATCGGCATTGACATTGACAACGGCTCCTGATACGGGTTTAGTTGCTTCCGCTTGATTATCGCTTGCCCGGCGTCGCTTTAGGGGCTTCAACAGAGCACGACGTAACTTTTGCCAATCCAAACGCAAATGGAACACCAATTGCGGGCAGGGAAATAACATTAGAAAATATTCCAAGACCTGTTGCTCGAAAATGTAGCCCTGACCATTGGTTAGCACCAAGCCATCTCTTTGATTTTCGGGTATATTGAAACGTTCACAGGCTGTACAAAAAAAAAACAACAAATTTTATTTATTATTTTCATATATTTTAGATACAGATAGTACCAATTGCCGAGTGTTCACTGTACATATAAATATTTTTTTTACTTACCACTGTCCATAATAGCTTCATAATTGTTGCCTTTCTCACAAATAATAAAACTAACTTGGCCCTGAAAACTGATCTTGAGACAACTTTTAAGCTCCAACATATTGAATACAAATTTTTTAACGTTTTTTTTATTAATATTTGTATTAAGTATTTTTATTTTTCTTTAATTTTGTATTTTTTTCGTTTGTTATTTGAAATTTTTGTCTGCGTGCGCTTGACTAGAATGCCGACGATCAAATGAACTGCAATTGGCGTATCTCTCTTACTTATATGTGTCTGCCTAGGAGGGGTGAAAGAGATGTAAATAGTAGTATGTGTGTGTTGCTTAACAGAGCCTGAGAATTATATTTTTTTTTGTCGTTTCGTTTGTTGCGTTCATTGGGATCGATGCGTGCAGCTGGCTGCACTGTGCCGACCCATTGTAGTAGGTAGGTAACTGGCGGGCTTCAGGGATGTTTCTAGCATTGTGTCTCTGGCTCGTGCTAGAGATAGTCAAAGAGAGAGAGAGAGAGAGAGAGAAAGTGTGTTAAAGAGAAATATTACCTTTTTGCTCATATTGTTGTTGTTGTTGTTGGCGTTACTCATACATATATTTTATGTGCGCGTGTGTGTGTGTGGCTGTTTGGCTTTTGTTTTGTTTTGCTCTGTTGCCCGTTGCCGAACATGTCGCTGCATGTAGCGCGTGCTTATTATTGCTCTGTGACGTCACGCATGCCAATTACAGGGTATCTATTAATACAATATGATGAAATTCATATTATTATGAATTGTTCATATTTTTTTTTTACAATTAATACAAAAAAACTCGACTCGAATAAATATTTATTTATAAAATCAATCAAATTGATTAGAAAATTATTAAAAATTAAACACAAAACTTTTTAAAAATGAACCAAAAAAGTACAAATTTTATTATAATTAAAGAACATAAAAATGGAACTTTAATTAATACTAATTAAAAGAGGAATTTCATATGAAAATAAACAAATTCATTTAAATTTTGTATTCGTCGTCCTTCTTTACTCAATTGTTTCATCTAAACTTTGATTTTGAAGAAGTATCTTTAACGCGAAGGTTCCCAAGTCTTAGGTTCACACAGACGCGTAGAGAGCCCTTTGTTTTAACCTAAACTGACTTTATTCCAGTTTTTATACCCCGATTTATTGAAAATGAAAAGGGGTATAATAGTTTTGTGAAGATGTATGTAACAGGCATAAGGAGACATCCCCCCACCACCCCCCTCAATCGAAAAAAACGATTTACAGATGCAATTTTTCACCTGTACTTTTCAAATTAGCTACATATACTATTGAGCTTACAACTAATCGATCTGCATCAAAATATTTTGGATGCCACGCCCACAACGCCCAAAACCTAAAAATGCAAATAACAGGTGTAATTTTTCACGTATCACCTTGACGCTCAGCAAGCATGATTGGCATCATATTATTGATCTACTGTGCCAATTTTATGTCTATCGGATCAAAATTTTAGGTTTTCTAGAGCAAACTTGTTAGTCATTGGTGTTTTCAAGGAGCTAGCAGCGAGGTTGACATCGCTAGCACTTGAATCGGGGTATCTCGTAGTCGAGCACACTCGACTAGAGCTTCCTTACTTGCTTTAAATTTCAAGTGTTTTAGGGCCCGTCGAGGGCCCTTTGTTCTAACCTAACCTAACTTAATAACAAACATTTTTATTCCATTTTTACAGCAGGAGGAATATTCTGGAGCGCCCGTACAATGCCTAATACCCGGCACAAATCAATGGGCCTTGATCGGAGTCTCCTCTTGGAGGATCGCATGTGGTCCAACTGGTGTCGAGCGTCCACGTATGTACGATAAGATTGCCTCAAATGCGGATTGGATACGTGAGACCGTGAATGCCGTATAGTTGGAAGTATCAATGAAAAATACTAAAAAGATCAAAATACAACAAACTAACGTGTATTCCATATGTAAAAAGCAATAAGAGAAGAAAAAAATGTATTTTAACTACAAACTATCCCTACAAACCTAACCTAACCTAACCTAACCTAACCTTAATTGTAATCGACTGTATTATTATAATCAAATAATATATTTTTTTTATTATTATTATCTTTATTTTGTACTGTTTTGTGTAATATTTATTAACTATTTTAACGATGAAAACAAAACAAAACAGAAAAAAAAAATCAAATTTTTTAAGTTAGTTTTATATTTAGTTGCTTTAATTTGTAGTTTTGTTTGTATTTGTAGAGAGCGATTTGTTTTTTTTTTTGTTTTTGCAAATATTAGTTAAATAATAATAAAAAAAAAGAAAAAAATAAATTCAAAAGATGAAAATGTTTTTTCTTAGGTTAGGTTGCGACATGCATCGACTCCCATTGACCGTTCTTCTGTCGACGATATTGGACACGATCTGCAATCTGTCCTATGCCCGCCTTCAGAAAGTCCCAACGTTCTGCCTTGATCTTGAAGCCGGTACTAAGAAGAATAATCGATAAATAATTAGCAGGCAAACCCTGAGGCTGTGTTCGTTTCGATAAGACTTATCGATAACTTACTAAGTATTTGGTCGCTTCAATGGCTTGCCACTGGCCAAATGATCCTTAAGGAATTCATCATGTTTCTTCTTGAGTTCATCATAATCGATAGGTTGTCCGCATGGAAACATAATATCTCGTATTTTGGCCGTCAAAAACTCTTTGTCCCACCAAGCATCCATTTGGGATTCGGGCAATTCCTCGGCTGTGCCGCCAATTAAACGAACTTGCCAAATTTGTGGCTTTGATTCCTCGGCGGGTTGCAACACTTGGGGCAGCAACACGGTAATTGCACATTTGGCATTTGCCTTTAAATTTTTATAGTTGCGTGTAAAGCGTTGTGTGACAAAAATAAAAGAATTCTCATCGTCAATGCCACGATAGAGAACCGTGCGATTTAAAACACCAAATTCATCATCAATTGTTGCCAAATTCATATAAATTGGTGCATTCGGCTGTTGTTGAGCAACTGCTGTTAATAATTTTTTAAGCAATGTTGCCGGCTCTGCCGGATGATTCTGAATTTTTGCTAATGCAGACTCTGCCATGTTGCTGTGGTAAAAATTAAAGAAAAAAATTTTAAATTTAGCGCGTCAATTTGTAAAACAAGTTGGCAGGGCCAACAATATATCTATCGATATATCGATATATTGCATGTATGCGCGCTATATCGATAGCAGCTCTATTTAGCTGGCTGTCAGTTCGAGGTACGTAAACAAGGCTAGACACAAAAAATTTTTTTTTTTTTTTTGATGTTTTTGTTGTTGTTATTGTTGTTCGATGCTAAATATTTATAAATACACATGCACATATATAGTTTTAGTTTGACAACGAATTCGTTGCATGGCAAACGTTTAACAACATTCGCTGTGCTGCTGGCCCAGAGCCAGAGAGCCCATCTCTGAAACCAACGAAGAGCAAATCGAAACAAGTAGCAACCAACGATGTCCATATTGGATAGAAGGACCGGGCCGCCGGATTATTGGGCTGAGATTAGTAATTTCTTTTTGCCGCTTAAGTATTTAATCACAAATGATCGTTTTGATCAATTGGTCAAGGATATCGATTTATATTACCTGATCAATGCGGTATTCTGGATATTTGTGGCTTTATCCTGTGGCTTCTATGCCTTTCAGCGCGTCTTCCAGGTGAGCAACACACACAAACACACACACGCACACACACAGAGCAGGCGGCGCTTTGGCGAACACTTTTTCGTTGATTGCCGCTACTTTTTCATTAAATCGCTGTTTTATAAATAGTCGGCCAGCCAGCCAGCCAGCCAGCCAAGCAAATTCTAAGGCGACAGCACTGACAGCGACGTCGACTGCGACAGAGACGCGTCGCAACGACGACAACTGCACTTATGCTATTGCCCTCTTAGAGAGGGCGATAAGAGTCGCAATTTTTACCGAATGATACGGACAACTGACCGATCCACAAATTCATCAAACCACCGACCGACCAACTGACCGACCGATTAACTACCCAACGACCACAAAACATTTCTCACTGATTATAAAACCAAAATTTTTTGGTTATTTTCATTCAATTTTAGAATTTTGTTTCAAAGCCATGCATTTGCAGTGAAACCCCCTCTTGGGGCGGACAGCAACAGTTTGTACAGTGTCCGCTCAAGAGAGGTATTTCATAGAAAATTTGTGTTCAACTAACTGATAAAAATAGTTATGAAAATTTCAAAGAGAACCCCAAATGAACCGAACCGATCCCAATGCTAAGAAATCTGTTTAAATTATGAACTTAAATCAAAACAACTTTATTTGTTTTAGAGTTTTCTAGCCTTTTTTCACAAAAAATCTTTATCAAAATATGTTGTCCGCACCTCAGTCAAAAGAATAATCCATTTATCACTTCCGAAAAACAAAACAATTTAAAGAAATTATTCGCCTTTGAGGAGGGTTTAGGTTTTTTAGGTTTTTGTTCCATTTTCAGAGAGTTTTCACTGTATACATATGAAGCTAAATAATACTCTACGACTTTTTGAGTATTATAAATTTTCTAATATTTTGAGAAATCGACAGAACCTATCTTAAAAACTGAACAAAACTGAAATTTCTTATTAATTTAACATTTTCTGTATATTTGATGATAATAATATAGAATTTATATAGTAAAAATAAGTTGAATCGATTACCAATCGACGGACGATACGTCCGAAGATTATAATAATAAAAATAATCTAGTTTTCAATATAAAATATATACCGAATAGAGCATTAAATCTTCGGTATACCGTAGATAACATTGTTTTTTTTTTTTAAATTATTTTTCTTAATTATAACTAATTGATTGATTGTTGTCTCTGTCATTCCTGCAGTTCTTTCTCAAAACATCGAATATGAAATATTTTAAACGTCGTCAATTCGCTAGATTGATATGGAATATTGCGTTCTATGGGGCCTGTTGTTTGTTTTTACATTTCTACAATGAGTTCATTATATTGCCGCAACTGATGAAAAATCAGGGACGTTATTCATTATTCTTTAGCTCGGACAATCTAATATTTTATCGATCGCATCAATATGAGAAATTTCAGTTTTATTCGATATTTATAATAACGTTCTATCTGCATGGCGCTATGTTGGACTTTAAAGAAGCCGATCTATTGGAATCGGCATCGAAAGGACTCTATTTATTATCCCTAATTGCCATAGATGTCTACAGGTATGTTATTCAATCGAATATCGAATAAATTTTATTTAATTCTAAACAATTTTTTTTGTTTTTTTAGATATGAGAACTACTTTGTTGGTTTGAATCTCACGCTGTGTCTATATAGCTTACTCGCTGAATCTTTATCGTTGGTCGCCCTACAGAACTCAAATCGGAATCGATTCTTTTATCAACTATTTATGGGATTACGTATTGCTGCTTGGCTACATGTTTTTGTTAATTTGCTGCCCTTTAACTATTTTATACCAACGCTATTTGCCAAGAACTTTAAATTATCACTAAATGTAACTATTTGGCTTTGGTATGGACTGTCCATATGGAATTCACCAGTATTGCAATACTTTTATCATCAAATCTATCATTTAACTCCATCGGATTGTACGGGCGAAGGATCTGCAGCTAAGTAATAAGTAATTTTATCATTATTATTCAATATTTTACTAATCATCTTTATTTCTAACAATTTAGATGCATATTGCTTAAAGATACAAGCGAGTATCGACATTATAAGACACTGAAACGGGCCTATATTGAGGTTAAGTTGGCTAATGAAAAAATATCATCACATTCAGTGCCAGCCAAAGATTCCGCATCGGCCAAAACCTATCAGGCCATTAAGTGTAAGTATCAAAATTAGTTAACCATTTGATGAGGATACAAAGTATACAAATTATTTATGTTTTCTTTTTTTGACTTGTTTGCTTAACTTTTTACATTTTCTGATCAAAATTGTACAAGAAATTATATAAATTCTAAAATCGAAAGTATCAAAAATTATAACAAAAATCTAGCAATGTTTAGCGATACTAAAACAAAAGATAAATGATCTTTTAAATATTATTTATAATAAATCTATTTCAATTTTTCATATTATTTTCCAGGTGTTATGAAGCTAAAGCGTAAATTGAAACGGATACGTGAGGGACATGGCGCCGAACCGGATGACAATGAACTGTCTTAGGGAATATATTTTATAAGAAAAAATGATGAAAAATTTTATTGTTTCCTAATCGCACACAATACCAAAATTTTATATAGACTATATATAGATCAATTTTATTTTAGTTTCTTTCTTTTAGAATCTTTTTGCTTATAAAAGACACAAACCAATGGCCCTTTAGTAGGCTAAGCGCTATTTTGCGTTGCTTTTCCAACTACCTCCCAAAAAATCAAAGAAAAACAAAAACATACCAAACACACACACACACACACTATCACACACATACACAAGCATGCATGCTCTCTCTATCACTCTCTTTTAGTATCTAGTTAGTTAAATTTATTTTGTGAATTGTTCTATCTCTCTTATCTCACCCAGTCGCAACTTAATGAGCAATACCTATTTATGTACTTAGTAGTAGTATGCGAAGAAGCAAACGAAAACGAAAATGAAAATTTTGATGTTTATGATGCGCCTTAGCTTTATTTTTATCAGTGTTGTCCAATTTTTCGCTGTGACTTATGAGAAAATAAAAAATTTATTTATTTGTATTTCAATAAAAACAAATTGATTGAAAGAAAATATAGAAAAATGCATTTTTCGTTTGTTTTTGTTTCTTTTTTTTTTAAATTTAATTTTTATTTATTTTTTGTTTTGTTTTTTTTTTTTAATATTTTTCTTGCTTTATTGATATTTTGAAAAGAATTTCTATTTTTAAATTTTTCTTTTGTTTTTGTGTTTTTGTTTTTGCATTTTATTTCCATTATTTTGTTATAAATAATTTAGTTTGTTCTTTGTTTTCTTTCCATTCTTATCGATGTTGATTTCTGTTGTTCGGCTTTGCGGCTTGTTCATGTATCTTTATATAGTATATATGTATATAGTACTATATACATACATATACTAGTATATATGTATATATAAATTTCGGTTTTTTATTTCCTTTTTTTGTTGTTTTTTTTCATTAAACCTCATTGTTGTTGTTGTTGTTTTGCTTTAAAAATTCTCACTATTTGCTAAAAATTTTTTTGTATTTTTTTGGCATTTGTTTAAATTTAGTTGTTTGTGTTGCCAAATTTTTGCATTTTTAGAAAATTCTCGAAACAGTTTTGCGAACAAACGAATTTTTTTTTTGTTTTTTTCTTTTGTTTTCAATTACGTTTTTGGGTGCCACAAACAAAATTTGTTTTTTGTTTTTGTGTTTTTTTGTGTTTTTTTAGTTGTCAGTGAGCGAGAGAGTTGTTTTGGGTGTGCTTTGGGAGAAGGTTTCTTGGTGAGGTTTCTTGGTAAGGTTGTTGTGCATTCGATTCGTTATATGTATGTGTTGGGAGGGGCGGGGTGTGTGGATGGTTCTTGGGTCTGTGCGGGAGGTTAGGATAATTTGCAAAGAACTCGATTTTTGTGTTTTTTCTTTTGGTTTTTTTTATGTTGAGCAAAGAATGTTTTTTATTTTTGTTGTTTTACAATTAATTTTTGGTTTTTTTTTGTATTTTTTTTTTAGGTATTTGTAAATCGTATAATTTTTAGTTCTTTTTTTTTGTTGTTGTTTTCTTTTAATATATTTATTTTTATTTTAATTGTTTTGACATTTCTTTTGTTTCTTTCAATTGCTTAAAAATTAATTCAATTCGTGTTTGAATTCTTGTTCTCAATTTGTTTGTTTTGTTTTTTTTTCAGTGTATTTTTTTTTTAAACAATTTCTTTTTTGCTAAGTTTTGTTAACAATTTGCTGTGTTACCGTTTCCTTTGTTTTTTTTTTTTATATTAAATTTAATTTATTTTTTTTACTATTTTTAAAATTAATTTTAATTTTTTATATTTTTGTTTTGTTTAGTTTTTTCTTTCTTTCTTTTTCTAAAGTTTTTCTTTTGCATATTTTCTAAAAAAAAAAAAATTTTCTTTTTTTTTTTTTAAATTTTGTTTTTTAATATTACATACATACATATATAATGTATTTTCTTTATATAATTTGTTGTTTGTTTTGTTTTGTTTTGTTTTTTTAGCCACACTCATTTACTAATTAATTATTTAATTTTATTTTTTATTTATTTTTTTCTCTTGTGGTGATAATACATTTATTTATTGAATTTCTTGAAATATTTTTCGCACAGTGTAGTTCTCAACGATTCGTGTTTCGTTCAAGCGTTGCCACACTGCTAAAAAATGTTTCGATAGTTTTTTGTATTTTTTTGTTTTTTTGTTTTTTGTTTTAGTTTGTTAATGTGTATATAAATATGTTAACTCATTATGCTGCTGCTTCTTCTTTTTTTTTTTAAATTATTTATTTTGTTTATTTTTTAAAGTTAAATGTTTTTTGTTTTTAATGACTAGTGATATTTAGATGCACTGAATTAACGTCCATTGAGTAGCGAATGGCGCTCGAACTTTTTATTATTTACTTTTAAATATATTTATTTATATAATTTTAAACAGAAAAATTGTTTTTTTCTTCCTTTTCTGCTGTCTTTCATATTCTTTTTATAAATTTGTTATTTGTTTTATGATTTTTTCCTTTGCCAAAAGTTGACGAAAACAGTTTTGACCAAAAAAAGGGAAGTTTTCATTTAGGTAATTGTTAATCTTGGATCTCAATTACCAGACTATTGAAGTCTTTATTAAATGCTGTGATTGGCAAAATTTTCTCTTTCTAACTTTATTATTATTATTATTCTTTCTATAAATATGTTTTTATTTTTAGAATTTTTCTTTTTTTTTTTTTGTGCCTTATAATTTGTGCAACACATTGGCAACGCTGTGTTTATGTGTGTGTGTGTGTGCGTGTGTGTAAGAGAGCTTTCATAGAGATGAGCAATAAACTGATCTCGATAAGTTTATCGATAACAGACTGACCTACAGACACGACTGTCAAACATTTTTTATTATTATTTCAAAGAAATTAAATAAATTTTTAAGGTTTCTTCTGTTTCAACGTCGAAAAAAACATGAAATTCTTAATAAAAATATAATCTTATGAAAATAATGTTTAATTTAAATAAAATAAATTCAGAAAA
>JBANCX010000694.1:0-14238 GCA_037040065.1 Dettopsomyia nigrovittata | reverse complement strand
GTATTGGTAACTTTGTCTCTTCTCAGAATCTATACATGTGAGCGCATTGCCTATTGCTTGGCAATGGGGGATGTTTTTAAAGCATACTGTATATTGCTATCTCGCTCTCGCATTGGCAGATACAAAACGATCAAAGTTTGGATTTTTCGAGTTGAAAATTTGAAGATTTTGAGTGTTGAGGAACTTTTTTATTTCTCAAATAGTGTATACAAACCAAATATGAATGATATTGGCCTAGAAATAAGAGAGTTGGGTCCAAGCTATTATCCCCCTTTTGACCCACTTAGAGTTGGAGTTTGGTGAAATCGCTTCTTAGTGCTCACTTTCACTATCAAATATAACTTCTGTGAAAAATTCAGTTCTGTAGCTATTACCGTTTAGGCTGTGCGTTGATTGCCAATCAGTCAGTCAGTCAGTCAGTCAGGACAAACGATTTTATATATATAGATAATTGCAATTTGTTTTAATTCGATGCTAAAATATCTTTGACAATTTTTTAGTTAAAAAGTTAAGCTTGCGTATGTAATTGATTTAGTTATTATAAATATATAAGAATGAAAACATTCAACGATTTTGTTTTGTTTATAATTTGTTTGCTAATTAAAATGAGTATTTTAGTTGGAAGCTCGTTGGCAAAACGCAATTTTCGTTCCAAATTTTCATTTTCATTTCTAAATTTCTAAACAATTTAATTGGTTTTGCCTTGGGTCATGCTCACAACCAGAACTTTTACCAAAAAAAAACAAAAAAAAAGAAAAACATTTTCCACGCACACTCTGTGTCTCGTTCTAACAGAGCTTTCTCCTTTCCCATTTCTCTTTCCAACCAAAAAAAAACCAAATGCCACAAACGTTATTTACCATTTTGGAAGCGTATGTGATTCACAATAAGTTTTGCAGTCTTTATTTTGCGTATGCTTTCATCATATAAGCTCTCTGCACTTAAGTAACCAAAGAGAGAGGACACGCAGAGCAACTAAACGAGAAAGAGAAAAAGGTAAAGCAGAGCTGGCAGCCAGTCGTTATTGTTGTTTTTTTTTTAAATTGGCTGTAGGGTATGAAGCAGCAAAACAGTTTTCGATGACAAACGAAATAAACAAAAAAAAAAAAACAATAAATATACAAACAAAAGAGAGACAAACAGATTTTCACGTAAAATTTTCCAAATTCTCAAGTGTATGCAAAAAAGGTGCGCTATGCATTTTGTTAGCCTGAAAAACGAATAATAGAACAGAGAGTGGGGAAATACACACTCACACACACACATCCACTTGTGTGTAGTTAAATGTAGAAAGAGAAATTCAGGAGCTGCGTGTGCGGCTTTCATAAAATTTGATAGCAGAAAGTGCCCTGGAATTGTGGTGAATGCGGTTGACCCTATACTTTTTGCTCTCCATGCAAATCAAATGCGAGAACTTTAGAATATAAAATAATACATTTGTGTGTATGTGTATGTGTGTTTGGGTGTGCTATGATATACATACATATATACAGACCCTGCTTGGAGTATTTAAATTGAAACTAGGAAAGGCAAAAAATAAATTGAGAGGAAAGCTATATACAAAATATTTGGGTGTTGACTAAAGTGTGACGCTATCAGAAAAATACTTTCTTTCTCTAGAATTATTTAGTAGAAAATTAAATATCGAGCAGTTGGCTCATGCTTGAATTGGTAAAAATATTGTTAAATTAATGAATTTCTTTTTATTTATTGTTGCGCTGGAATCGTGCAGAGCCCTCAGAACCTAACCTAGCGATTCAAGGAAAGGTTATGTAGTCAAATGTATATATATGCCAATTATCTAAAATGATTATTAACTAATTACACGATTTGGTAGATCTCTGGTATGCATTCTCTTTAGATTTCTAAGGGGAATTGGATTAAATATACAATCATAAATATATGTATAGATTAGATCAGTGGTCGACACAAGCCTATACACCGTGTATAGGCTTTTGCTCTGCCGCAGCGCTGCCGGCACACGCACAGTGTAAAAGTTTCGTGCGACATCGGCTATGCCCACTCGGCTTCTGCTGATCGGTTTCGGCTTACTGCAGTCTGAAAAAGCAATTCAGTTGCTGTTCAGCAATCAACTAAGGGGGACTATGCCGCGTCGCAATTATGTTTTACACTGAAAAAAAAAGTTCAATGCTTTCTGGGAAGCCGAATTTTTTTTTATTCAAAATATGGATGGTGATGCGCAATGCGTTTATTTTGTTATTCTTATCCTCTTTTTCAATATTTTTGTTTTTTTCATTGTATTTTAATTTTATTGTTTATGTGTATAATATTTTGTTCAGTGTAAAGCAAGAAAACGTCGCAGCTTCGTGTCTGTTGCTACACATACTAGCGCAAGAAAAAGATGTTTTTGTATGGGTGCCGACCACTGCAGTGCACTGGATTAGACCAATAAACAAATTAATTAATAAGTTACTCAATAATCAGTCTTTATAGATATCTAATCTATCACCATTCATTATTTAAATACTTTTATATTTATTAATTGTAATCCATAATCTATTTATTTATCTCATAATATAATATAATTTATGTCTTTTTACTTAATCCTCTCTTTTTTTATTTCTATCGATATTTTCATTTACATATAATAATCTATTATTCCAAATCTATATTTTTTTGTATTTATTTATTTCCTCTTAAGTTCATTATTCTATCAATCTATTTATGGATAAATATTATTTTGCAATCTTCACAGTTTTGACAATTTTATTTATACGAACATGATTTAATGTAATGTATAACGTATACACCGTATCACCAATTAACTATTTAGTATTAAATTACGATTTTAAATTTTTTCTTAAAAAATATATCGTTTCATTTAATGCACTTTATTAGTTAACTTATTCCCCCATTCTCTCCTCATACCAACATGTCAACAGTTTCCTGATTTAACCCAGCTTTTGTCATCACACAAAAGCCACGAAATGCACGGCACAAAGCTACAACAACAGCAGCGCAGAGTAAAGCTTTTTGGTTGCCGCCAAGAAATATGCAGCACAGAGAACAACCAAAAATGAAACATAAAAGTACAAAAATACAATGGGTTTAGGATAGTCGTTAGTTGCATACCCTGCATCAAAAAATTCAAGTGAAAATTTATAAAAAATCAATAAAAAACAACATTTTTTAGTGAAATTAATAGTAATTTAGTACAATTAGTTTTCTAGGTTCACCATACAATATAATAGTATAATCATAAAACATATCCGATAAGAGAATACTCGTATATGTATATCTCTTTGCCCGACTACCATGAATGCCAGAAAGCTTTATATAAATATATCCGATGAAGACCCTGTTACAAGTCGCACCGACGAGTTTAGTTACACCACCAACAGTATGCAGCAGTCTCAGTGGTTTGGCTGATGACTGAAATAACAATAATTAAGTATTTAAAAATATAATATGAAATAAAAAATACTAATAAATTAAAATTAAATAAAGTTTAAGAATAATACTAATAAATTAAATTAGATTAAAAAACTTGTGAATAAATTCTTTCGATTTAATAGTTATCTTATTTATTTAATACTCACTCGCACATATATTATTTACTTTTTACAGGGTATTCATCACAACACAAAAAAAAAACAGCTCTCGTAAACGGCACATGGCAATGACGCTAATTTTGTACGCAGCGTTGACTGCAGCTTGTGTTTTTAAGCTTTTTTTTTGGCTTTTTTTTTCCATCTTTTCATTGGCACAAGCGTACATGTGGAGCGCTTATGAAGCTTAGTACTAGTAGCCAATAACAAAAGAACCCAAAGAAAATGCCTTAAGGCTAAGCTAAAATGCAGCTGCTAAAATTGAAAGTCGAGCAGGTCACACTGGTCGACAGCAAAGCTCGAGGTCAACCGCTGTTACCTTCCTGCTCCTTTTATTGGCGCCAGCAGAAACCAACCACGCCCACTTCAACGACGTCTACAATTTTCGCTGCCTTGTGTGTCCCGCTAATGATACTCTATCTCTGAGCTTAAGGAATATATCGATAAATAGGTAAGATATTGTAGTTGAAGTATCTAAGTTTTGAACAAAGAGATAATGGAAATTTATATTTATTAATTTCTTACGAAAACTTATTTTCATTTTTAATATAAAATCAAAACTCAAATCACAAAGCTGCCATAGTCCGCATCGCATGTCATAGGAAAATATTTCAATTTCTTTAGCTTTTCTAAACCAAACTTTCTAGATTTTAATTTAAATTAATTAAAATTGAAATAAATTTTCAACAAAGTTGCTTCATCACAATGATGACAATAGGAGCGAAAGAGTATGTCATGGTAGGTAGCTCACTTTTCAACACAATTACAATTCGTTTGGTTGCCGTTGAGCTCATGCGTGCCAAAGCTTTTAGTGTTTTGCATACTTTTTGGCGTTGGAAAAGTTTTCGCATGCACAATGTTTGCAAGCATGTTCATCAAGGCAAATTGAATTGCTACCACGCCCAAGCAATGCATACATAATGCCACAGGTAATTGTGGACTTGACTCAGCAGCCAAACCCCGAACAGACCTCGACCGACCAGGTTAATTAAGTGCCATGAGCCAAAACTGTCAATCGCAGGTTGTGCTCCTTTCTCTTCTGGTTCCTGATGTATCCTGGTCACTGGCTAATTAAAAGGCGGTCGCTGTCTACGTGTATGCAATGTTAAATAGAAATTAAAGCTTACCTACTAACTATGACTAGCAATGTACCACCCAATTCTGCGCTCTGCTTTAACATGCAAAACACGCGCAACGAGTAAAACAATTAAAATGCTTACCAAGTCGAAGCAATCTTCATTTCATCTACATAAGTTGTAGCACCTTTTTGTGCTTCTTCTATTCAAAACATCAATTGCCAGCTTAGCAACACGCTTTTCTCCAGAAGAGCGGCGTGTGGTTAGATGCTGTGGGTTGCGGCCAATGCTCAATTAATGGCATCACTCTCTTCGCCAATGGCGCACAACAAATTGACAGCCTTTGTGGGCATTTATTGCGCATCCCAAAAGTATGCTTTGAATTTTAAAGTTCCATTAAATGCGTTTCGATTTTAATTGTTTCTTAATTTAGATAAACTTTTCAACTAATTAGCTTTAAAATAAAGACACTTTGAAATTTATTTAAAAAATTACAATTCCAAATATTATAGCCTTTGACTATTTAATAGAATTATATTTATATTTCTAGCGAAATATAGCTGAAAAATTAATGTTCCTTGTATGAATATTATTGAATTGAATACGAGTAGCTGGGGGTCCCTTTCAGAACAATTTTCAAATAAAACTTTTCTATTTATTTTTAACATCAATTCACTTGTATCCATGGAGTAGTAAGTTAACCTGAACAATTGTTAAGCTACATTTACCATTTATAATAGAAGAATAAGAATATCTATGGGAACCTTTACAAAGGATTGAGCTCTGCACATATAAATATATTTGAAAATTTGAAACAAATCTACAAAGTTGCTTTCAATGTGGGGTCTGTTTGCTTGCCAGTTGCCATTTCCATTTCTATTTTCATTTTAGCTATTTCTATTCCCTAACAATCCCCTCATTACTCCACCTAGGCCATAGCTTTCCTATTTTTATTCCCATAGCCATTTTCATTCTGGTTGTCGCTTTCCTTTTGATTTCAATTTCAATGTCTTTGTCCCAGTTCGATTTTATGTTCAAATTGGAAATGGTGTTATGTGAGCTAGATGAAGCATGCACTGAGCACAAATAGAGGTAGAAAGCCGTCCTACTTAGATACACAAACAGACTGACAGACAGACAGACAGACAGACAGACAGACATAGAGAGGCAGAGAAACAGATAGACAGACAGGTCGTCAGTGCTGCTCTTGTGTAGAGTTAACAAATGTGACCAGTCAAGTGTAAGAACAAAGTACTTGCCTGAGCTTAGATGTCTCTTAAAAATTCTACTAAGTGTTGTCAGATCAGCTTGTTTTCTATAAAAAAAAAAAAATTTCAATGAATAACTTTTTATCAGTTAAAAATAATAATATGAATTCATTTTTTTTATTATTTATAAGAAATAAAACTCGGAAATTTTATTATATTTGCATATTAATTATTTTAATCTAATATATAATAATAATTTATTATAGTTATTCATTTTTATAGCTTTTTTTTTAAAAAGGAGGTTTAAGAATAATATATTTTAATTATAAAATAAATTGTGAATTTTTCCAATCAACAAGTTTAATTATTTTCGTATTTCAGTCATGCTGATGCTTATTCGTCAAAGACTTCTTTCCACCGAATTATTTTTGCAACACTGGCGTTCGTATCTACATACATAAGTCTGCGGCTTGGTCAGCTAGTTGGCCAGGTCTTGGTCTAGTCTAGCACCTGGCCTATACGAGTATTGACATACTGGATGAAGTAACTTAGTGATTTGACAAATAACAAATAGACACGTAACTAAGATAAGAGCGGCAAACATTGATTTGATTAACTTTTGACTATTGCACTGGGAAATGTGCGTATCCTGAGAGCTATTTACGTAATTGACAGATTCCTATGTACAAGTATAGAGTAAAGAGTATACGGAAGCTGTTCAAAAAGAGATTTGTTGAAAATTCTAACTCAAGAGCAAGTAGTACCTTTAGGCACACAACCCGTTGAAATAACTACATGACATAAATTTGAAATTTCTTTTTTGTTGTTATTTATTATTGTTTTGTATTTGACTTTTTCCCTGTGGCCTCGTTCATGTTTCAGTGCACCTTGTATGTACATCATACAAATACATACATATGTACATATGTGTGATATATATGTTGTCTGAGTATTGGCCACTTGGGCATAAATCTAATTAAAAGCAGGATTTCTGTTTGGATTTTGTTGTAAAGTTTGTTTTTTTATTTTTTTATTCTTACTCGAAAGGGTTAAGCTGATTGCGGCAGTGCCCTGACAGTGTGGCAAAGTGGCAATAAGCTCAACTGTCGCTCTTTCTGCCTCTTCTCCTAAACACCCACACACACACACACACACACACCTTCCCTCTCTCTCTATCTCTTCGCGTGTGTGGAGAACAAAATCCAAGGATAAGCATCTTACTTGTCTGACTTGATTTCGCATTGAATGCGTAGCAAAAGGAAAACATGTGAAGCGCTTAAGCATTTAAGTTCCAAGCAAAAGCTTTCGTTTTTGTTTTTTTTTTATTTCTTTTAGTGAAAGAGATAAAACACACGTTTCAAATTTAGATAAAAATCAAAATGAGCAGCAAATAAAGTCCAGAAAATGAGCAAAACTTAAGAAAAGAAAAGTATAAAGATAAAATTAGAACTCAATTTGTGTAATTAAATAAATTTCATTCTCTCTTTTGGTATAAAAGAATACAATAATATTTGTGTACAATATTTCAAATAAATCAATTTATTTGATTGAAAAACAATAAATTGGAAAAAGTTTATTACATATGGTAAAAGAGTTTTTCTTTTATATAACATATAAATGTTAAGTGTAAGAAAGAAATTATATTAATCAAGAAAGGAAGCTCTAGTTTAGTGTGCTCCACTACGAGATACCCCGTTCCAAGTGTCGAAATACTTATAATAGCAACGACTTCTCAAGGACAAGCAGTACTTTGCTCTGCTGCTAGCGATATCGATGTGGCTTCCAACAATCAAAGACAAATTGGCTTTATAAAATTTACAAAATTGATTCGACAGACATAAAATAGGTACAGTTGATCAATATTACGATAAGAATTATCTATGATAATCCTCAAGGTCACAGATAAAAATTTGCACCTGTTATTCGAGCTTTTTGATTTTGGTCGCTGTGAGCGTGGCATTCTGAATTTGTATGATGCAGTTCGATCAATTGTAAGCTCAGTAGTATACAATCCGAGTTTTATGAAAAATGATGGAAAATTGCATCTGTAAATCGTTTTTTTCGATTTGGGGGAGTTGTGGGGGTTAATCCAAAAAAAAATATATATAATAATATACACAAACCTAGATAAGATAATTTGGTTACTGTGGCTCCTATAGTCTCTGAGACCGTCACGTTCACACATATCGATTCGGCTGTCGACACTGATCAAGAATATATATACTAAATAAAGTCGGAGATGTTCCCTTCTGCCTGTTACATACATTGTCACAAGATTAATATACCCCTTTTCCAGCTTTCAAATGGATTGGGGTATAACAAAGTAGTTTTTGTTTGGACTGTACGCATTTGCTGGCAAAAACCAATTAAAAAGAATGCCAAAAACACACTCAACTAAGCGCTACACTCATTTGCTTTTTTGCTATTTGCTTTTTTTTTAACATAAACTAATCTAAGCGAGTCTCCAGTATCAAAATGTCAGCAATAAATCATAGGAGTGCACTGAATGGACAGTGTTTCAAAACAACCCAAAAAAAAGGAAAAAAAAATAAGAAATTATAGGCGCTGCACACACGCACGCAAAATTCAAATTAAAAAAAAAAAATATATATATATATATGTATGTATGTACATATCTGCTTTTCCAGCACACGCAACTTCACATAACAATTTATGCTTGTGAGTTGTGTTATTTAGTAGCACAACAGTTTTTGGCCAGCCCAAAAAATTAAATAAATAAAAAAAACGGCGTAATTTGGCTGTAAAAGTTGCTATAAAATAAATTAATCCACACACACACACAGAACAGTTGACAGAGACGCAGGAGAGTGATGGAGTTTGCAACCTTAGTACTATGTATGTCTCATTTGGCTGTCTCATCAAAGCAAAGACAGCAGCTGCTCTGCTGGCTACTGTCTGCTACTGTCTTTTATTCCCCTGTTATTCACTTCTTGTCTTTATGTTGCTCTTCGTTCCTTCAATGTGACTATTGTTTCGCTTGTTTCGTGATTTCACTTGGCAGCCGGCTGCGTTAGGTTGAGGTTGCATAGCCTTACCCAGTTACCCAGTTTTCACACCAAATGTGTTTACTTCTGCGCCATTTATCTTGCTTTGGCGCCTCTCTCAACAACAATAGTCGAACAGCCCGAGACTTGGCCCCGGACGGAGGCTTTACTTTAGCTTTTGCTTCCTACAAAAATGTCAGAAAAAAATTTAAAAATGATGAGAGAACTGTCGCCTTTCTTCCGCTATTCTGTATCTTTCGTTCTGTTAATTCCTTTTATAGTTTTTAAAATTTACGCGAACTAAGACATTATTAATGCGCTGGCATTATAATTTGCCAGCGCATTAAATATTCAAAGCAAATGAGATTTCGTAAGCTATTTCTTTCTATGTCTATTACAGCTAAAAAAAAAAAATGAAATCGATAGCTATATAAGAGATTTAAGCAATTGACATTGAAGTTGAACTTTAACATTGTAGCTTCATCGCATATTCTTCGATTTTCTCATTTTCTCCAGCTTATCAAGCCTAATTTTAGCTAGTTAAATATTGTTTGGCTTATCTGACAACATGATAGACGCGATATATTTTAACAAACCCCAAAACAAATCTCAATTTGTTCTTTATACCCCGTTCCATAATATTTTATCAGCTTTTCAGCAATCATAAACTGTTCAATATAATATTCAAAGTTTCCTTCAATTTATTCTTTTGCAGATGCCTCAATGCCAATCATGTTGCCTATTTATAGCCAGAATTTTATAGCAAAACACTAAACTACCAGTTATACATGACAACAAATTGTTGTCTACAGAAATTATTGACTAAACGATACCCTGGAATATACATTTAATAAGAAATTTGAACGACATAATTGTAACGTTGGAGAAATATTTCGTAATCATTTATCTTCATTATTTGCTCCGCGAATTTTTGTAACTTACTAGGAATATACAAATGATTATCATCTATCACAATATATCCTGCTAGACATTTACAGGGTATACTATTGAACGAAGTAGTCACATTATTTGTATTTCTTATTGTTATTATACTGTCTTTCCATGTTAGATACATATTGCATTTTTATGAGTAGCTAACAATGGATTGCTCAGAAGGCAAGCCCCTACAGTCAATATACAACTTTAATAATCTTAAATTAAGTGCAGCCCAGTTAATCAACTCATAAGTAGGCAATGCTAACATCAATCAACTTAAACAAGCCGAGGTTGACTGCAGAAAAATACTTTAATGGGACACTGAAAATTGCAGCGACAGCTGTCTGTGACAATGATCTACAATGTGAGTGCACAGCACCTAATGGCAGGCAACATTTATATTTATTAACTGGACAAACTGCTGAAATCAGCCTCTGGCCATGACCTGACCCATGGCCCTTGCCCTGCCCCCAAAAAAAATTGCCTGGGCTGTTGTTGACCTTGCCGCTGGCAAATCACACATCATGCTCCACAAGCTCGTGGACTGTGGTAAGTTGAGGGTGTACCTTATCAATCAATAGCCTATAACATTGAACTGGGCACCAAGGCGTGTTGGTCTCGTTGGCGCCAATTAAGGCGAACCCATAAAAAACGAACATCGAAGCACTGACAGTTGCCTGATTGTCTCAACACTGAACGAAGCCTCTAAATGGCCGTTAAGGGAATAAGTAGTACATACAAGTATGTGCTCCTGAAGACGTTCTTAAAATCTCATTCGCATATATTAAGTATCAATTGGTTAATTAATGGTACAATAACTCTAGAAGAGTAACAAAGAAGAATTTCTTGAAAGTATTTTAATCAAATCCCTTACTTTTCGTAGTTAGTAACTTATATTTAATATTGGTTGTTTTATTAATAAATTCAATTCGAAAACGATTTCCGGAACACATTTATTTGCATACATTCGGATGCTACTCTCACAGTCTAGCACAAATGCTTACCGAGACTCTTAAGTACTTCATGCACGTAACACCCCTTACTGGTTAAGGCTGAAAATATAGAATAAATTGAGGGGTAAGTGACAAAAAAAATATACCCAACAACAGTACCAAGAAGTGTGTCAACCAACAACCAACAGTCAACACACAGTGCACACATACATACATACATATGTACATATGTTGTTTATGCAGAATGTAGCATACTTTACGGCACGTCATTTAGGCAAATGTTTATTTTACAGGGTGGTGCTTTGCGCACCGGGCACCAGCACAACGCAAATGCCGCATTAAATAACTTTCGCATACGTTTGGGGCGACAGCGCCAAACAAACCGCAATGTACAAATGTAATTAGCAAATCATTTCAATAACAAACAAAAATAAATAAAATGTCTCACAAAAAAAAAAAACACAATTCTACAGAGGTCCTTTTATGTAAATAATAAATAAATGGTGGACAAAAAGTGCTGGAATAATGTATAAATAATTTATTTCTCTAACTATCAATAAATAAAGCAATTTTTTTTTTAATTTTTGATTAATCTGAGAAGTTTTCCTTTAAAGAATATTTAATATATTTAAACTATTCAAAGCATTATCAAATAATGAAAGTTTATAACTAAGCGCCCTTGAAAATAATGTTAAAAAATAGGCTACATTAGATAAAAATAAATAATGTTTTTATAATAAACATAAAATGTATATTCCCATTGTATTATAAACTTTAAATATTACACTTTCTACAGAATTCACATTGATAGCTTGTATATAATAGAGAAATGAATCTAGTTATTATACTAATGAGTGTACAATTCAGGGCCTAAGGCTCTCGTGCAACTACAAAGTATGCAAATAAGCGAACTTTATATATTTAAGTGGAAATTTGATATTTTTTTTCCTTACTGCTACTACAAAGTTTTCAATTTTTAGCAATTTCAGGCTAAATTAAACTTTAGCAGCAAACAGGCTTTTTTCACCTCGAGCAAAATACCTGTCAAACATTTCTATTTACGATTATTTTTAGCTCAGTGCGCCTCGTGTCGTATCTTGTCCAAAAAGGCGCCTCAGGCTCTTGGAATGATTGATTTATCTAGCTAAGTAGAGTATTGACCTTTTGGAATGCCCTTATAGAGACAGGTTTCTAGAGATTTTTTAAAACAATTGGTATCTAACGAACTTTTAATGAATTGAAAGTGTTTTAAAGAATTTAAATTTTTTATCAATAATAAACTTTTTTCAACATTCTATTAATTGGATTTTATAATTTCTTTCTTTTTTTCTCATATCAAATCAACCCTAAAAAATAAAAAAGGCAGCCAATCAATCAAATCAAATTCCAAAACTTGAACAGCCAAAAACCAAAAGTGTATTCTTGACTTGAAGCCCCCCAAAGAAAAGGAAATATAAGAAAATGTAACCTCTCACAATGAGCTTTTCATTTTGAATTCAGGCCGCCGCCTACTTACGAAGAGAAAGAAAAAAAAGGTAAAGGACTCAACAAGGATTGACCCTTAGGCAGGTAGTAGAATAGAATAGTAGTAATTCGCAAATTGACAGACAGTCAATAGGCGTTACAAAGCATATAACACCTACTTTCAGCCGATTTGCATTTTGCTTGTCAGGTGTTGATCCAAAAATTGTAAATCCCACTCAAAAAAAAAAAAAACAAAAAAAAAGGAACGAAAATTTAACAGTTTTGCTGTTTTGCGGGAAGGGAACTTCTTTGGTTTTTATGACAAGCCAGCCGGCATTTAATGAGCAGCGTGTAAGCACTTAACAAGCTGCAATTGTTGGCATTGCATACTTTCGAGCGCTATTAAAATAAACACAGCCAAATAAAGATTGCTGCTCATTTAAGCAGCTCAATACAATGTCTTGTACTTATTTGTTGGCCAAATTTTCGCAGCCTGCAATTAAAGTCGCCACGAGGTCGGGTTAAAACAGAAACAGAAAAAACAAATACACGAATAATTTGTTTAACATGCTTTTTTTTGGGCGCGCACAGTTTTTATAGCAGAGTTAACAGTGCACTGTTAACACGCTCTCTTTGATTGGCGCTCTTATGCGGCGTGCTCTCTGTTTCCCGGTAATTTTTGTGCAGCAGCCTTTTGGGCGTCTGTTTATCATTCGCTATTTGCCTAATGGTTGACATATTGATTGAGAAACCAGGTCGCTGCCTGCTGACTGCCTTTTGCAGCTTTATTTGCTTAACGGCCTAGCTTAGGCCATGCGCCTGTGGTTAGGCATTGCATTTGCACAAGCTATACAACGACACCCATCGCTGCACTCTGTCTAAGTCTCTTTAACAACTCCTTGCTGTTAAGAGTTTTGTTGTTTGCCTAGAGGCAAAACAACGAAATACTCTGCCAACATAACATTCTGTTAGTAGTTAACATGAGTTCGCCGAACAGTATCTTTTGCCTGTTGGCTGTTCGTTTCATGTTAAATTTAGTCTAGACGCAAACCTTTTTAACGGTTTCAAAAGATATCAAGTTAATATTGCATGCGAGAAACTGTTGTGATGTAAAAAATTTGAAAATTATTTCATTTTATATTTATGGTATTTAAATCCATTTATTTGTTTAAAACTTTATAAGACTGGATGGATTTCAATAATATTTGTTCTTTTATTCATATATTACTTATTTTAGGTTTTAAAAGAATATTATTAATAAGTAATGTTACAGATATTAAACTAGATAATTAACTTAATTTCTTTTAGTCGAAAATTAATTGTTATTTTATATAGAAAATTGTTTCTGAAAATAACTTATAAACACACACACACGGACACACTTACTTTTCAGGCTCAATTACCTGCTCTACTTCAAAAATTCACATTGAACAACATTTTCCACTTGACTAAAACTCAATTCAAAGACAGCCCAAGGAAAACAGCTCCAAGTTATATAACGATTGCCATCAACAAGAAATTGTGCTCACAAACATAATTATTATAAATATTACATTTTTTTTCTCTTTCAGAAAGCGCAACATGTGCCATACTAAGGAAGATGAAGACAAAGAAAGTGTGGGAAATGTTTGCATGGAACAAGTTACCTTATATGTATGTATATATATACATAAACGTTAACTGCAAGTCTGAGAAGCTTAACGAGCTACCAACTTGCAGGCAAGTATGGCAAAAATGCAAATAAGTATGTGAAAGAGGGGTTGATGTGATGGGCAAGACGAGAAAAGAGGACTTTGAAAGTAGGGTTACCCCATTAAGCAGCTGTTGCTCATACGCAACGTTCTGCGATGCCAACAAATCTCTTTGGCAGTCATTGACTAACATTTTTGGCTTATGGCAAACATTTGCCGCTGCCTGTTGACCCAATTTTCCCTTAAATAAACATATACACTCCAAAAAAAAAAGGTTTTTTGTCAATTTAAATTCTCTTATTAATGAAAAAAATAAATATTATGAATTTTTCAATA
>JBANCX010000693.1:3705-14250 GCA_037040065.1 Dettopsomyia nigrovittata | reverse complement strand
AGACGGACATGGCTATATCGACTCGGCTGTTGATGCTGATCAAGAATATATATACTTTATGGGGTCCGAGATGTCTCCTTATGCCTGTTACATACATCTTCACAAAACTCATATACCCCTTTTCATTTTCAATGAATCGGGGTATAAAAAATAAATTAAAGAAATATTATTTGGTATAATAACCCAAAAAAATAAATGAAATAAGTATTTTTAGTTGTTTGTTAGAGAGAGATGATGTATGGAAGGAAGAATTATAGGAAATAAATTCAAATTAATTAATTATCTTGGCACCGAATTTTCATATTAACAGCAATGCTTTGTTTATTACATCGCTATCAAAAAATTGAGGAAACTAAATATAAAAAAATTTACAATTTCATATAAAATTAAAAATGTTAATGAAATTTAATTTAGTTTTTGGGACATCTTCCAAATAAATATATATATATATATATATTGTAAAGTTTAGTGGCAAACCGAAATTTTCTTTTGGTTTTTCATTGATCCTTTCGATATTTATACCTAGCAACCAGCTACGAGTATAAACAACAATAGACGTTGCTCAGGGTAACTGAGAAATTTAACTTAAATTAACAAATTAGTTGCCATTGGAAATCAAATGTATTTGAATATGAGCTTGAGGCTTTTAAACTCACAGCTGGATATATTACTAAACATAAATATATCCAGGATAATATATTTATTCCCACAAACTTAATGCATTTGCGTCATTGTAAACAACAACATGAATAAGACGGATGACATGAAGAGCACGTCCTTGGACGATTTCAAGCTCAACGCCATGCGGTCCATGGGTTGGGCGGTAGATGCCGATATCCCAATGGCGAATGCTGAGAATCTTGCTGTGCTGCAGGAAATGGTTCAAATGCGTGCAGATAAATTTAATCTGCAACAAAGGATCGTTGCATTGGATGAACGCGATAAGACCATCGAACGTCATAAGCGGAATATTGAGGCCACATTACAGCAGAATATTGCAAGTATTCGTTACCTGATTAGATCCGACTAATATTATTGCAAAAAGCTAAAATCGTAATTTTATTTTATTTTAGACATTTTTCAATTCGGTGAAAAATGATGTGCTTAAGGAGGCGCATCGTACACAGCTGGTTATATTGGAACGCAATAAGCTCAAGGAGGAGGTTCGCCATAATCAAAAGGAGTTAGCGGAATATACTGAATATGCTGAACTCACTCAACGTAAGTGGAAAACAATGAGAATAATATTTAAGTGGTTTCGACTAAAGATGGGCACAGGCCTTAATTTTAGGGTCCGGCCTGCCAAAGCCTGCTGCACATTTTCAAGGCCCGGCCCGCAAAAAAATAAATTACGTTTTCCATACTTCAAATTTTTAAGAAAAAAATTGATAAGAATTTGTAAACAAAGTCATTAGCATCAGCAATAGCCTCCCTTTTTAAGTTGGCTGCGTTTTGTCGCGCACAGAATTGCTTACGGTGTAGGCGTTGCAGCTTCCAGCCCGAGGCCCGCATTATTCGACAAAGGCTCGTAGGGCTACAGGCCCAGCCCGCCCGTGCCCATCTCTAGTCTCGACTAAGTAGGTATCTTCTATTCAGCACCGATGTAATTAATTTTGATTGCTAAAACGAACAATTTTATCGCGTTTCGTGAAGTTCCTATTAAAAATCTTTGTTTAATAAATTTGATGTTTTTGAACCGAACGTTATCAAATTTTTATGGACAGTTTTAGCTATTGTCCAAGATTGGTAAAAATTAATTTTAATGAGATAAAGTGATTAATTAAAACTTAAATATACTAACGCGGCCTTTATTTAGAAAGTCGTGTCGCATTGAAAATATCTTTAAAAGAATTTTGTAATTTTAGAAAAAATTCTCAAGAACAAAAAGGAGATAGATGATCTGACAAAGCGCATTAAAACGGCTAAATCGAGCCTGGTGGAGTGGGCCGATGCCATGGAGGATGGTAATAAGGGGTATCAGCTGATCGATAGATACTTCCAGGATGATCAGCAGAAGGCGCGTGAGCTGAACACACGTCGTCAGCTACTGCAAACGGATATTGATAAACGACGCAAACTTATCATTCAGCTGTACGATGAGCAGAGTACATTGGAGAAAAATTTGGAGCGGACAGCCTGCCTGTATAGGGCTGCTCATATGGAGCGTCGCCAGATGGTAGAAACCTGGAAGCAGGCAGTCAATCAGATGACCCAACGCGAATCTGATATTCAGAAGGGCGAGGACGAGTGCTTAGTATTGATGGATTGGGCCGCTTCGACGGCCAAAAGCTATAGGATCGCCAACGAGCAACTGAATGAAATCATTGAGAATAATCATATTGTGGAGCAGAGCATTGATGCTTTAAACTCGGAGACCTCGGATTTGAGGAACGAAATTCAACGCTTGAGGGATGCTTCAGTGCTAAAGGATCGTGAGATAATCTCTCTACGCCAGGAGCTGGAGAATCTATCCAATCGGGTGCATTTACAGCGCCTGGACAATCGTAAGCAATTGCAGCAGCGTGATGCAAAGACAAGCGAGATAGAGAATTTCGAAGCGGTCCTCCAGCAGGTGGAGGAACGTCTTAGGGCAATTGACAATAAGGCCACCGATGCCAATCAACGTCTGCAAATTCTTGACGAAATGATGGAGGGCGAGGAGCAGGCTCTGAAGGAGCTAAATAAGGAGCAACAACGTTGCAACGATTTGCTCTTTCGTACTCAGCGCCAGATCACAGATCTGCGGGATGAAGAGAAAACCACCTTAGTACAAAATTCGGCGCTGCAGTCGACATTGTCGGCGGTAATTCGTAGCCAGGCCCAGGTGGAACAGGAGATAAAGCGCCAGACGGAAATACACTATGACATGTCCTTTAAGTATTTGCAACTTGAACGCAAATTGGCTGATTTACGTGGTAGATGCGATCCGGAGACAGAACAGCGCAACCTCAAAGTACTTGGTGAACTAGAGCAGTACTATGCCAAGTTGCAGCGTCGTTTGAATTCCACAGAAGCGCAGAACAAGAAGCTAAATTACAGCATGAATGCCCTGGTTGGTGTCTATAACAATGATGCCAAGGAACTCGATATGGTCAAGTTTAAGATTAAAGAGGCGCAGGTCTTCTGTGAAGGCACCATCAAGCGACGTCGCTTGAATCGCTATGAGAACTCCGAGCTAGTGGTGGAACTAAGTCTACTTAAGATGCGTTGCAGTGATCTGCACAATGTTATTGAAAGCTGTGAGAAGGGCACTTATAATCTAAATCAACATCGTTTAGCTTTTCAGCATATTATCAAGGATCGGTTTGTGGAGCTGCGCACCCAGCAGGATGTACTCCAATTGAAGCGTAAACATCTCAACGAGGAGCTTAGTACATTGCGTGCTGATGTTGGGGAGCGTAATAAGCATATTGCAGCCATGCAGGCTCGCTTTGAGCTCACATCCGCTTTGTTGGGCGTTAACGAGGATGGTACTACGATCACAGCCACACAGCTCAAGGTTGAGAATGCTCAGGAACGGCAGATGTTATCCGATGAAGGTGATGCTCTCAATAAGAAAGTCATTAAAGCTGAAAAGGAGGTCATTGCTCTGGAGAATACACTAAGGCAATTCGATAAATCCAATGATAATTATCGCAAAACATTAAGAAGCTATGAAGATGGTTCAAAAGGTAATTTTAAATTATTATTAACTATTGAACTCTAGTGGCCATCAGAAGTGTGTGCGAAAAACTCTTCTACAGCCTTAGCCGTATTAATAAAAAATATTTTCAACTGAATTTCTATTTTTTTTTTCTTTTTAGATGAACAAAAAAATGAGGAGGAACTTAATAAAGCGCAAGAAACCTATTGTGATCAGCTGCATAAATTGAAAATTCTGCGCTGTAAGGCAGAGCATTATGATCTGAAATTAGCTAAACAACAACAGGACCATGAGGAACTATTGCAACAAGTCGAAGAAGAGAAACAAAAATGCGTTGAAGATGCTGAGACATTAAACAAACTGAAAAGGGAATTATCAGATCAAAAAATGAAAATAGAACGTGCTGTGCGCGATATTAATCAATTGTTCAAAGCAGCCAAACAAAAGGCCATTAGCACTGAATATTTGACCTTATTCGAAGCTGATCTTAATTTGCAAGAGCTGGAGAGTCGCAATCGTAAAGCATTAAATCTATTATCCGATATGGCCAATAACGATGAGCATGGACCCGAAATAATACATTTTATGCTAAGCAAAGGCCTGAAATTACCAATGCACTCGAAGCCCACACGCAGTTGCATATCCTCAAAGAGTGTCTCCAACTCTTCGTTGGATTGTCCCTCATTGTACTCAGTAAAGGGTAAATACATATGTCATTATACATATTTTATTTCATTCATATTATATTTCTTTTGTTTCTTTTAGGTTATAGTGTGCGGTCTTCTGTTTCGGACTTAAGCTTGGGTAAAGATGATCCACCTTCAGCTCATATGAGCGTACTATCTCTTGATTTTCCCGCAAAGAAAAAGAAATAAGAATTGTCCTTTTATTATTTTGTTGTAGTATTTATCTCTCATCTTTAAGTTTAAGTTATTTATTTTATGAATGGTCTTGCTGATGACGGACATACTGAGTGATTTTTCACGTGCTTGGCCATCGAACTGTTTACAAATTGGCCAACTAAACAGAAAACATCAATAAACATCAGCACTGAAAACATGGCTAAAACGGAACCAAAAACAAAACGAAACAAAAATGAAACAAGAGCAATAAAAATAGCCTACAACAATTTGTTGACTAAAAAAAATAAAAAATAAAATATATTAATAGAGAGAGAACAAAATATTTTCAAGTTTTTTGTCTATCTGCTAAATATAAATAGAGAATGATCATCGTAGCCGACTATTCAATACCTTACATAATTGTTATGAAAAAAAGTAATTTTAAATACATGTCTTTTGCGCTACTATCCTTTGGTATTCAATATTATTTTAAAAAATATGAATGATTCTTTATTGAGCCTAGTTTATTTGAAAGTAGTTTTTGGGCACAATTTTTTAAAAATAAAACTAACTAGTTGCTCAATTCATAAATATAATGTTCTATATTCAATCATATATTTAATTTTAGATTTAATAATAAGCGTTACTTAAAATAAATAAACAAATTTAAATTTCTTTGCGAAACTTGAAAAAGTTGTCTCTTCACCGACTAAAGCATCACAATTTGGTGTATCCATCCGTGGAGATGCCCAAAAATATACATAATTTTATTAAAATACCAGATGCCCATAACATATTGAAATAAATTTTTGAAAGACCCTTCTCATGTTAGCTGCAACACCCACCAGATAATATATCTTGCTCAACAAGAGAGGGAGAGAGTAGTAGCTAAGTTGCTAAATTTTTGTTTTTATTTTTTTGGTTTTTCGGCAAGTTGAATTTTCGAAATTGAATTTGAATACTCGAAGCGACGAGCTGGGAGCGCAATATTTTCATTATTTTCGATATCGCCCAGACGAACGGAGCAACGTCGCCTATTGTCGGTAGCATTTTTTCAATATTTTTGTGGCAAGTATTTTTAGAAAAAATTTCTGAAAAAGCTGAAAAAGATTCTTTTCAAGTTTTTGTCAGTTCAGCAATATGCTGGTAGGCTCTGAAAAAATTTTTCACTGAATAATAATAGAATATTGAAATAAATGAAAATTGTAGAAACTAAAAAGGTTTCCTTGCAATACGATTTTCAATTGAATAAAAATATTGAAAATGTGCTCCATGTCGGTGTTGTGTCCACTGTGCGCGGTGCCCAGTTTTAATAGCATTGATGCACTGCAGCAGCGACTAATCAAGGCTGCCAATGGACCATTGGCCTGTCCATTTCCAGAGTGTAAAGAGCTCTTTTTGGGCCTGGACAAGCTGACTATACATCTATTTAGTCACACCAGTCTGATGACTAAAGAGGAGACAGTGCCAGCTACAGTTGTAGTTCCAGTTCCAGTTGCTACAATATCCGATACAACCATATCGGATGCACCAATTGCTACTGTAGCTCCAAAGCGTCGTGCCCGGAAAGCGCGCCTGAAACAGTCTGTGGTAGTGGAGCAGCCTATCGCTGCACCCCACTTGCCAGCCACACCTCCGGCCAGATGCGATATCTGTGAGTTTAACTTTCGTAATGAGGAGTTGCGTGATATACATTTCCGGCTGGTGCATGAGAATGCCGATGGCATTGTGCAACCGATGGGGCAACAACAGGAGCCTTACAAATGTCATCTATGCTCCAAGACGTTTCGCATGAAGGGTTCACTGCGTGTACATCTCAAGGTGCTGCACACAATTGGAGCGAGCAGCAGCAACAGCAGTAATCAAAGCGCTATCAGCACTGGTAACAATAATAATAGCCACGTTCTAAATCCTACGCCAAAGATAAGTATTTGTGATCGCATCCGGCACAAGGAGGCAACGGCTAACAATGGCAATGGCCATATTCTGCCAGCAAATAGCAGTAATACGCAGCCATATGCTCTAAGTGGTGCTATTTGCATGCTTAAACAGGAAGCAAATTCCACAACAACAGAAGCCACACCCACGGCAGAGTACGGCAGTACGCCCAAAAACTGGGAGTGCGATGTTTGCACCAAAATGTTCACCACAAAGTACTTTTTAAAGAAGCACAAACGTCTGCATACGGGTGAAATGCCGTATACGTGTCAGTATTGTGCACGTACTTTTACCTTCCAGCAATCCTATCACAAGCATTTACTCTATCACAGTGAAGTGAAGCCGCATGCCTGCACTATCTGTGGGCGTGCCTTCAAGGAGCTATCAACGCTGCACAATCATCAGCGCATTCACAGCGGTGAGAAGCCCTTCAAGTGCGAGGTGTGCGGTAAGTTGGTCAAATCATTATAATAGTACATGAGATTTAATTTGTCATTTGTCATTGTGTCAACAGGTAAATGCTTTCGCCAGCGTGTCTCGTTTTTGGTTCATACACGCATTCATACAGGTGTCATGCCCTACAGATGTGAACAGTGCCAGAAGACATTTCGCTACAAGGTCTCCTTACGCACACACAAATGTGCTGCGAGTGGAGGCGCTGAGGAACCACAAACGCCAGAGCAATTGATCAAGGCGCTGCTGGAGGATTCGAATGTTGTTGCTGGTGTGAATGATGATAGCGCGCATCTAGGGCAAGTAACTGGCGGCACAGCAATAAGCGGCGAACAGGAGGCGCTGCTCTCGCAAACTATCGATGATATCGTCGTCGAGAGCTGCCAGAAGCTGGGCATTTGTGAGCCACCATCGCAATCATTGCTCATGAACAGCAGTGTTCATTTTGATGGCAGTAATTCGCCGCTGCAGCAGCTACAGAACCTACATCTCTACTCGTCCCCGACGCCGCAGCAACAGCAGCAGACAGAGCCACCTAGTTCCGATGGTGAACTCTTTCGAAATTTCCTTATGGACGCCACATAGAAACAACATGAATGAGTTTTACATTAACTGCAATTTTGTATTGCTATTAAATTATAATAATTGAGTAAACGTTGCTCGATCAAACTATTTAATCCTCATCGGATCCACTGCCAGAGCTGGTGCCGGACCCACTAGGCGAACCACGTGAACGACTGGGTGATCGTGAACCGGAGCCAGAACGCGAGCCGGATGCACTGCGACTATGACTATGACTACGACTACGACTACGACTGCGTGACTTCGACTTGGCTTTTGGAGAACGTCTTGGACTCGGTGACTTCTGGGAGCCAGCTGGCGTGACGGAGCCTGAACGTGAACCGCTGGGCGTGCGAGAACCCGACTTGGAGCGACTGCTAGCACGCGAACCGGAGCCACTGCCTGAGCTGGAGCGGCTGCGTGAGCCACTGCCGCTGCCACTCACACTGCGACTGCGGCTGCGAGTGATTGATCGTTTGCCGAAGGAACGGGTTCTAGAACGTGATTTACGTTCACGCTGTTGCTGAGCATCAGGTGTTGGAGTCTGATCTCTACCATTACCAAAGTTATCGTCATCATCGTTATCAGCGTTCAATTTCTTCGATTTATCAGCATCATTTGCATTGGATTTATCCGAGTCGATTACCGGCAGACTTTGCTGTTCATCTATCTCCACACCATCATCGTCCTCCTCCTCTTCCTCCTCGCCCGGCACTTCCAGTTGACGTTCACGATAGCGCTGCATGCGATGCTCCATGGCATCCAATGGACGATGCTTGACCACCTGGACGAGACATAACAATAAATTTGATATATAATATCATGATATTATATCTTTAACTTACCAGTTTAGTATTATTGGGTTGCTGTCCGACTTTGACGCGACGCTTGTTGAGACGGACACGCGTCTCCAGCTCATTGTAATAGATTCCATCGTTGCGCATGACAAAGAAATAGTTCTCTTCGTAACCTTTGGATGCCTTGGTCTTGACATTCCAATTGTATTCACGAGCAATTTTATACTCGTACTCCTCTTCATCCTTGTATAGCTCGTTGGCCACAAAGTCGTTGCGTCGTTTCTCCAAAGTTTGATCTGTTGGCAGAAAATAGGCAACAAATTGCTCGCCACTTTCATCCATCACACCACGAATCATAGCCTGAGACATTTCCTCCAGCTGGGCAGGTACATTTTTACCTTGCGGTGCCGGATCGCTATCGAATATGACCTGAGCGCATGGATATTTCCAGTTGGTAAAATCGGGGAATATGGGCAACACCTCCACTGGCACCACATTTGGCTTAGAATAGTGTTTAGTGATATCATTCTTAGTATCGCTGAATGTCTTCTCGATAGCCTTGATTTGTGCATCACGATCCAGATATAAGGTCTCTTCGCGCAGTGACTTCTTCACATTGTAGCCCACCTTTGCCTCAATATTCTCCAAATTCTGCGGCTGGAAGCGCGTCTGTTCCGTTGAAATATATTCAGATTTACGCAACCAAGACACTGTGCGTGAATGTTGTCTTGAACGCACCGAATCCGTTGGTGTCAATGTCTCCTCTTCCAGTAGTTTCTCATCAGCTGGATCCAATTGCGACATTGCATCGGCTTGGTACAGTTCTCGATTGATTAAATCAACTGTGACACCCAAGTCGTGCTCCGTCAAAACATCGTATTTGAAGTTTCGTTCCAATGATGTGGGATTATATTGGACAAACCGGTTACTATCAAATGGATACTGTAGAAACTTCAAATCAAATGGAATATCCGGTAGATTGTTTCCATATTTGACGCGGCAAATAATTTCCGATCTGGAACGATGCCAAACACAATCATCATAAAGGAATTTTGCATTTTTTCGTTATTTTGTTTGTTATTTTTACTTACTTCCGTTCTGTTTGCCGTTGTGTACGCTTTTCAGCGGTACTTGATGAATTGTTTATTGTTGGCGGCATTGTTGCGCTTACTTTCTAGCTAAATAAAGTAAAAAATTTTTGTCAACAAATTTATTTTATCGTATGTGACGCGAGGAACTCAAGTGTGACAATTAGCGGCTTAGCGCAAAAATACCATTTATAGCGATAGGTTGTGGTGGCAAAACGATAGTCATATGCATACGCCTAACAAAAAGCTAATTGCTATAGATGTTATAATTTAAATGTTTAACGCCTGAAAATTATTTTTTTTTACTAGTATAAAAGAGAAAAATTAAAAAAAAAAAATTAAAAAATAAAAATCAATAAAATTATATATATATATATATATATAATTTTGAACTATATATACAACTTGACAGCACCTATGTATATAATTGCAGTAGTATGTAAACATCACAGAATTGTTAAGTTAAGTGGGGGATGGCATTTAAACATTGAAATAAATTTTAAATAAAATTCACAAAATAATTTTTTGTTTAATATGATATACTTTTTGTCTGTGTTTCATAAAAACCTTTAAACGATTGAAAAAAATTGTTATTACTAATTATTATTCGCTGAAATCAAATTAAATTTTAACCAAAAATAATCGATATTTCATGCAGTATTACGAAAAATAAAATAAAATATTTTGTTTTACATAGTTTTCTACAAGTTCTTAGTTAGTTATTTGAAAATGTCTGGAACTTTGTTAAAGTCGATTTTGTTATTTTTATTATTTACACCAATTTTAACTAGCCAGTTTATACGCTGTAAGAGACAACGCGAAATACAACCCATATCGGAATTAACCGGATCTCGAGAAGCGCCTGCAGTTGACAAAAAAGAAGATGAAACTATTTTATCGAAACGTGGACAAAGACAGCATACGTTTATACGAAATTCCAATTATAAAAGTATGTAATTATGTAATAATCAATATGTTTTTATATACAATTATGCAATTTTTTGGTTTTTTATATCAGGTGCTAACGAAGCATTTGATAAAGACGCTGATGATACGTATATGGTAAAATTGCCAATGCCCTTTCCTGGCGCTATGGCTGGCAGCAGCAATGGATGTGATGAGGCTAAGTAATGTTCATAAGGTTAGTGAGTTGCAATATTTTTTTATTTAAAAAATGCGTATAATCTATATAATTTAGTCGTTGACAACAAATTAAAACTGAA
>JBANCX010000692.1:0-14253 GCA_037040065.1 Dettopsomyia nigrovittata | reverse complement strand
ATATGTTGCAAAATGTGAAAGGAATTTCAGATTTTTCATCAACAATTTAAATGGGTAAGTTATAAAAAATTAATTTTTATTTTTTTAATTAATTATTTGGCGTCCGGCTAGCTCAAGAATTTTGAAAAAAGTGAAAGCAGTTAAATAAAAGCAGAAATTTTAACAAAATAGAAAATGAATTGAGACAACTTGAAAGTGAAGGGGAAGGCAGTCTGAGAGATGATGCCAAAAAAGATTGTTAAATCAGAAAGAAGGTTTAATAGAACAGCTATGAACAGGTTCGGTTGAAGAAATTTCATTTGGTTATTTTTTGAATCGCTTAGATATATCCATTACTTGTAATCCGGAGTATACCACCAGACCTCATGATAATAAACAGCGCTATTATCAACTGGAACTATCCCGATCATATGTGATAAATTGTGAATTTAAACTGGTTGATAAAGAATTGCATTCGATTTCTGAAAAAATGATTAAATTTTTATTTAAACTGATCCAGAATCTATATAAAATTTATAATTTTTTAATTTGTTTTCCCCCAAGGAATATTCAAAAGTTTAGCTATTTACGGTCAACTCAGTCCATTGAACTGATAGAATAAAGCCAATAAAAATAAATATCGAAAACATATTTTTTATTTTCTATATTCTAAACTGTTCCCATTTAAATTTCCAATTAAAAGAATTTTTTGTTTTGTTTTAGTTAGACAAGTTTTCTTATAAGTATAACAGATTAACTAAAACTAATTAAATATGATTCAATTAATTTTATATTTCTTTTAATCTTATTTTATTTAAAATGTTATGGAATTTGTTTGGTAACTTGAAAATACGTTAACTTAATTAATAACAAAGAAATGTTTTTATAAATTTAATCTTTTTTTTTCAATTTTCGAACTTTTTGAGTGGAAAATGAATGATTTTCGAGCATGAAACTCTTGATTTTCGAGAGAGAAATAATTTTCTTTTGATATTTTCAATAATTTTTTAGCATTTTATTAAAATATAGCTAATAAACAAAATATAAAAAATTATAATAAATTGTTATACAAAATTGAGAACTTTACTTGACAATTATTATAAAAAGAAAAAAACAATATAAAATATATATCAAACTTAATTTTGGATTACAAAATTTGAAAATATTATAATTTAAGATGTAAAAATGTTTGCTTTATTAACTAAAATCATTAAAAATGTTTATTTTTTTTTTAATTTTAAGCTAATTGATTTAAAAGCTTTTGTTTTTGAAAAAAAATTCCCAAATAGACTTTCATTTCATAATAATAATATGCTAGCTGGCTATAATATATATGTATATGTATATGTATTGTATATAAAGGTAATATTTATTTATTTATTTTAATGCACAAATTGTTTAGAATGCACTTAAATGTTGTCAGACAGCTGTCACTTTTGATTTGGGTTATTATTTATTATTATTATTATTATTAATATTATTGTTAGGGGGAATTATAAAAACAAACAGATGATGATAAACTTAACAACAATTTATGATCCACAATTGCTTTCAATTAATTGTCTTAGTTGGCTGGAGCAGTTGCTAGGGCTGCTGCTTGTGTTGTTGATGGTGGCTGTTGCTGTTGTTGCTGCTCTGGAGGCTGCGGCGTAAATATTTGCGTCATTTGTGGGGGCATTGGCGTTGGTTGTGTTGGAAATAAACCGCCCATTGATGGCTGCACCTGCGGATATGTAGGCACTGTTTGTCCTGAATAGGAGAGAGCTGCCGGTGCTGACATATAAATCTGTTGTTGCTGTTGTGGCATAGTGAACATTGGCACCGCTGGTGGTGGTGGTTGCAATGGTGCTGCCGTTGCCTGTGGAAATGGTAATTGGGCAGCGGGTATGCCAGCAATATTCGCATTGCTATTGGGATCATAAACGCCGGGTATAAAGATATTTGCTGGAGGCGGCAACTGTTGAGCAACTACAGCTGTTGGTGGAATTGAAGCTGGAGCTGGTACTTCAATTGCAGCAGGAGTGGCTGGCACAACTGGTGGCGGTTGTACAATATTATCAGTTGACTCCGTAATCGTTGCTTGCGTTTCAAGAGCTGTGGTTAATGCATCTGTGGCCGAGCTATCATCAGGATTAAAGTATGTCTTGAATATGCTCTGTGCCTGCGCTGGCTGCGATGATGGTGGTTCAATAGTTGGCGGCCGTATTTCAGCATTTGTTGAGCCAAATGTATTGGCCAATGGTGGTATATAAGGCAATGTTGGTGATACAACGGCTGTACTAGACGCCGACGCCACAGTTGCTGATTGCTGCCCAGAACTTGGCAACACAGCAGCAGTAGCAGCAGCAGCTACAGCTCCTCCTCCTCCTGCTGCACCTCCGACAGGTGAGGCTGGTGCCGGTTGCACAGGTATACGATGCAAATAACCATAGCCAATGCCACAACCTAATGCACCTTCACCGCCCCAAGCAGTATTCGGTTTAATGGTCACCTCACGGCACGCATCATCATCCAAATTATAAACATACATTTTCAATGGTTGCTGCTCATGTGATTCGATCAGCGTAAACAGATCATCATTCTCATGCCGTATAGCATCCGCACCAATTACATAATCGCAATATGCACGCAATCCAGCCAATTCCGCTGGTGAATTTGGATGCACCTCTAGTATATGCCAGACACTCTCATTGGCTCCCTCAAACGAACAGAACCGTATGCTAACACCCAACAGGCCCTGACCACCCCAGCTACTGCTGGGTGTCAACAATAGTTCGCGCACCATTTGCGTTTTACTCGAATAGACGGTGATGCGCACTGTCTTATCCACATTCTGACGCAGTAGCTCCTTAAGCATATCATTGTCCTGATCGAGTCGTGTACCAGCTATGGCCACAATAAAATCAAAGAATGCCTCCAAGCCAGCCTTTTGGCCCGGCGAATTATCCTGCACTTTGAGTACGTGGTAACCTACATATAAAGTCAAAAGAAGAAAAAAAGAGACATTTAGTGTCTGTGTGAGTGTTTACACTTTTACGTCAGTCTGTTTGCGTGTGTGCGTGCGTGTCTCTTGTTGTTCTATGCTCATTGACGTGGTTTTTTTTTATTATTTTATTTTTTCCCATTTACCTTCGGTGCCACCGCCGGGTACGTGTACACTTTGACTGGAGCCCATGATTGTGTTGTATAGTCTATGTGTTTGTTAGGGGGCTGATTAAACAGCGTTAATTGTTTGTTGTTCAATGTTGCGGCAACCAAAAATGAGAATAATTCTGTGTATGTTCTTCGTGGCAATTTTTTTGTGGTACAAAATTGTCAACTCCTCTCGCTCACACACTTACCAGGGCTGACTAACTACATAATTTTATCGATAACTTTTTAGCTATCGTTTTAACAGTCTGTTAACAACAGCTGATCTGATACTGGACTGTAAAAATAATAAATACAAATTTTAGATGAAATATTAAATTTTAAGTGATTTTTTGTATTAATGATTTCATTTTTATAAACGTTCTCTTTTCACACAAACAGTGAATATATAAATAATTTAATAAGAAAGGTCGCTTTTCACTTCATGGCTGCTGCAACTTGCCATTGTTGCTGATATTTGCCTACAGCTTCACGATGTTTCAGCATATCCTTTTCCCTAAAATAATAACAATATATGTATGTAAAAAATGTTCCGAAAATTGCCTTCAGCTGCTACTCACATATTTTCTAGGGTATCCGTGGAACTCTTCAATTCCTTTGATATATATTCAATACGTTTGCCAACATTTTGACGTGAATCTTCGAGCTCCTGCTTGACCAACACTGGACCAAATAATTTATATACTTTGTTGTCGGCACCCAATAAATTTAATTCATCCAGCACACATTTGTTTTCATTCAGTTGGCTCTCCAACATTGCCCGTTGCTTGACTACCTTAACGCAGGCTGTAAAGGTAAAGCATGAATATTGATAATTAATAAATACTAGAATATTAAATAAAAATAATATGAACATCAATTATTTCTTAAATCCGTTTACTGCGATATTATCGATATTTGATAACTTTACGATATGATCATTTCGATAAGTTTTCCAAATATTAATATCGATCATTTCTAGTCGTGTAGGTGGAGACAGGCGCCCATCTCTTATATATGTGATTAATCTGCATTCATATATGGATTGACAAATATTATTTATGAATTCTTACATTTTTGCAGATTTTGATATGCATCAACTTCTGTTTGCATTTTTTTATACAATGCTGCGCTATTTTTATCCATTTTCAATGTGTTCGCTGTAATAAATAATAAGAAATAATTAAATTTGGAAACAGTTGCCGGTTTGTTGTTGTAAATTAGATTGAAAATGTATAAATACGATATTTATATGTAATCATAACACAATCGAGTTACACCATTATTTTGTCTTTTAATATTTACCTTAGAATATTTTAAATTAAAGTATTAATAATAATAATTATTAAAAGAATAATTATTTTAGCTTCGCAAAACTTTTGTGTCTCACACGCTTTTATATTTAGCGTTGCCACTACGTTATGCATATGAATTATCCAACACTGACAAAAACAGCTGTTGACTAAATAATTAAATTTAATGTATTTTGTTTTGCACATTATTATGGTTAAATAATTATTTCTTAAAAAGTTAGTAAATAAATAAGCTGAAAACTAAAGACAAGTGAGACAATCAAATTTTGCAATATCATTCAATTTAAGTAATGTCTGTGTTGTACAACGTCAAAAAAACTATAGATACACATCAAAGGGCTGTTTGGCACTATCGATAGGGAGTATTTTAATTATTTAGTTTTTGCCTTTTATTGTATATATATGTTTGATCGCAATTAAAAATAATTGTTGTGGTTGACGTGAGCCATATTGCTAGCGAAACCGCAAGAATGCCAATAATTTTTTTGGCAAATGAATACATTTTTTGTTAGTGCAGCATACAGTCGCATCGTGACACGACGCCCATCATAACATCACTAACGCTGCAACAAAGCAAAAGATTTCGCGCCGAAAAGGAAAAGAGCAAAAACACGCAACAAATAACGCGAGCACAGAAAAAAAATAGAGAAAACATAAGAAAAAAAAATAGCAAATTGATAATTGTAAATACAAATGCAAATGCAATAAAAAATTATGTTTTAAATAACAAGTCAAAAACTTAGTTTATAATCAACTAAAAGGCTGAAGTGTGTGTGTGTGTGTGTGTGAGTGAGTGCGTGTGAATGCGTGCGGGTGTGTGTGTGTGAGTGTGTGTAAGCAAGCGGCGCGATTGTAAAACCGACTGAGGCGTGAAAGAGTGGCGACCTCCCCAACCCTTTTTGCCGTTACTACTCGCTCCAACACAAGCACAATGGCTCCACAAAGAAAACGTGAGAAGGATGGTGCAGATAATGCGAGCGTTTCTACCAACAACAACAATAACAATAACAACAACAATAGCAACAACAACAATAACACAAATGGACTGAATAGTGGAAATGGGAACAGTGCAGATGCTAATACAACAAATGAAGCGTTGGCAGCGCCAGCCAGTGCAAGTGCGGCAGTGACTGCGACAGAAGCAACAGCAACAACAACAAACAACAATGAAAATCATACAAAATTAAATGGACATCAACAAGAGCAGGAACTCTTCTTACAGGCATTTGAAAGTAAGTTTATTTTTTAATTAATTAATGTGTCAATACTTAGCTAATTACAATAATTTTTTATAGAGCCTACACAAATCTATCGCTACCTACGCAATCGCCACGAGACAAATGTAAGTTTTTATCATTTAAATATCATTTATATTGTGTCTTTAGAACTATAACCTTGCACAGTAGGAGTATATTATGATTTTTTTCACATAAATTATGTTAAATGCACAGTGGGTGGGAGTAAACATATGTACAGTGGGCATATTGATTGATATTGAAATTACAATAACCCAAGTTTAGAATCCAAACCATGTTCACAAACCGCCTCTAAATTGGTTCGAGTCACAGGTGCTTGCAACCATTTACAATTTTTAACATTCCCAATAATAGTTTCTAAATGATTTAGGAAATTAAATTTTAAATCTGATCATTTTAAAGGATAGCTCGGCATGATAACAACTCTACATGCTTTTTAAATTGTTTGGTGTAATAATTAATTTGAATTTTTTGTAGCCAATATTTTTAAATCGTACGCTAAGCTATATGAAGGAGCGCATGTCACGAAATAATAAGAAACGTGTTAATTTTAAAATTGACTCCATACTGGATACCATAACTCAAAAGTCTGAGGCTGTAACCCAAAACTACCTGCATGTCATCTATGATTCTCTACATGAAAAGCTAAAAGCACAGGATACCGAGGAGCTATTGCGTCAGGGCCAAGGACAGGATCAGTTGCTCTGTCAAGCCGGTGAAACAGTTTGTGTGGAAACGACACTCTATAAGATAACGCGTAGCAAACGCAAAGATAGCACATTAGATTTTCAACAGTTGCTCAGCAAGAGCTGTCAAATTGTTTATAATCCCAAGGATGGCATTGGGGAGCATGCAACCATTAGTATACCGCTTCAGACAATGCGTCCCATGGGTGAACAGCATACGCTCTATAAGTTGCTATTTCGCATTAAGATGCAGCCACAGACATGCAACGATGAGAATGCAGGTAAGTAAAAAAAAAAACTGCTCGACTGCAAGATACCCGGCTTCCAAAATGGGATTGTTAGTCCGATTGGTTTGAATATCTTGTAAAATTATCATTTATTGTGATATTTTGTACATTGAACAGCTACTCCACCAAATAAGCGGCCAAGGACTAATGAGAAAATGTACGGCTCCGAATTGATTCTCTATGAGAAATCGAGTGGATTTATTACCGAAGGCGAATATGAGGCAATGTTACAACCATTGAATTCGTCAAGCATTAAATCTTTCTCACCAAAGAAATGCACCTGGGAGACTATGCCAGACAGCTACATTCCACTATCATTGACCTATGATGTCTATCAGCAGAGTCCCATGCTTAAATTCCATTTAACATTGTCCAATGAGCAATTGCCCGATATGATTGCTGCGCCGGAGTTGCAACGTTATGTACAGCATTTGGATACCGATATTAATAATATCAATAATAATAACAATAATAATAATAATAATAATTGTGGTAATCTTAAAAATGGTAGCAGCATCTGCAAAGCCACGCCGGAACTTATACAAATCGTCTATAATTTTATGTATAGCAACAATACACGTCAACAAACCGAATACACACAGGAATTGAACTGCCCCTGGTGTGGATTGGACTGTCTACGCTTGTATGCGTTATTAAAGCATCTTAAGCTGTGCCATGCACGCTTCAATTTCACTTATCAACCGGCGGGTGGCGGTGCACGCATTGATGTTACCATAAATGATGCATACGATGGTTCATATGCTGGTTCACCATATGATCTGGCCGGACCATCGGGTTCATCATTTGCACGCACTTGTGGTCCAGTACGACGTACTTCAGTTACAAGTTTAATGGTTTGTCGACCCAGACGTCAGAAGACTTGTTTAGATGAATTTCTTGAATTGGATGAGGATGAGATTAGTAATCAACGTTCGTATATAACCGGCCACAATCGGTAAGCTTAAACGGCAATATTTGAGCTAAAAAAAAATCGTTTTTTAATTAAAATTTTTGTAGATTGTATCATCATACGGAAACCTGCCTGCCTGTACATCCCAAGGAGCTGGACATTGATTCCGAAGGAGAAAGTGATCCACTTTGGCTGCGCCAAAAGACCATACAAATGATCGATGAATTCTCCGATGTCAATGAGGGCGAAAAAGAGTTAATGAAACTTTGGAATTTGCATGTAATGCGTCATGGATTCGTAGGCGACTGTCAGCTACCGTTGGCCTGTGAAATGTTCTTGGATGCCAAAGGTCATGAGATTGTACGCAAAAATCTTTATCGCAATTTTATATTACATATGTGCTCCCTATTTGATTACGGTCTAATTGCGGCAGAGACCGTATATAAGACGGTACAAAAGCTTCAGGGAATGCTCAGTAAATATGCAGCTGGCCAAGAGTTAATGCAGCGGCAACGTGAATGCCAATTGAAATATTGGCTCGATGTGGGCATGCATAAGAAACAGGAGGATTTTAAGCATAAATCACCACAGAAACCAATTAATGGCCCAAGTTCTACAGCCGACACAGCAACTACCTCATCTGGTGGCAATGCAACAAGCAGCATGCAGCCACCAAAACGTATGCCGGCAAATTTAAAACGTGCAAATGCTGCCGCCGCAGCTGCTGCAGCTCTAGATGCTCAAGACAATGCGTCAAACAATGGCAGCAATAGCAGCAAGAATGTTGCAAAAAAAAGTGCCGATCAACCAATTGCCGCCAATTTGGCCAATACACGCGAACGTCGATCTGTTGATCAAACTGTTAAGCGTAGCGCCAACGGTGGCCGTCTCAGTGCACCCGAAAGCCGTACAACTAATACCATTGGAAAACGTAAACTTAATGCTAAAGGTAAGTCTGATATTATGTGATTTGTAGCAAGAAAAATATTCAAATGGACTTTCAGTCATTTAACAATCATTCGCATCATCTGAAGCTTGCAACAAAACTGCTTTATCATAATCATGCAACAGTTTTTAATTGACATCAACCTTGATAAATTAATAAAAAAAAAATTCCATTTTTTGAAGGTTTTGTTTTTTGATAAAATTGTTATAATTTTTAGCAAATATTTTAGGTTTTGTTTTAGAAAAGTTTCGCTTAAAAAAACCTAGAAAAGTTGATATTTATATAATTTATCCGAAATTAGAGCTTCAATAAAATTGTTGCAACTATTTGATAGGTTTATGTGTATATAACATCAATTATTTAATAGTTTTTTTTTTATTATATTATTATTATTTTAATAATACAGTGGAATAGTTCGAAGCGTTTAATTTCTTTAAATGATTCTTGTTCGGGTTCTCGGTTTCTTTTATTGCCTTTTCTAACAAAAAGCTTGCTATCATTATCATACATGCTCGCACATATTATACACTTTCACACACTAATTAGGGATCACTGCGCCATCGCCATCGTCATGTCCAGAAGTTCTCATTGAACACGCACTGAAAAGCCAATAAAACAACAAAAATTTTATTCAAAATTGATATCAAAATTTTCATTATATTGTGGCAAATTGCCCAAAATTTCTGTTTTTTTTTCTCTCTCTTTTGGCTATTTTTTTTTTTTTGATTTTCCAAAAATTTTCGATTATTTTGGATTTTACATTTTATTGTATATTGTACATATATACAATATGTGCTATGGCTAACAGCAGAAATGGCTGATATGGAACAGTTGGAAGCAATGGACCATACGACCAGCAATGACAATGATAATGACAATGGCAATGCGAATGCGAATGGTATTAATGCAGCAGTTGATGATAATGATGATGATGTTGATGTTGATGATGATGTTGAAGATGAACTTACATGCACTTCTTCTACTGCCACAGTTAATTGATAATAATTAAATTGAATTAGAATAATTTGTAGAGAATATGCATTTAACAATCATTTCATTAACTCTTATATAAAAACTCTTATACACCACACACTCACAGAGACAACTGTGATGAGCAAAAGGCAACGTTATAGCGAAGGTAGCAACGCCAGCAGCAGCAGCGCCAACGGATCATCATCATCGACACGCAACAAAAGCAATAATCATACACTGCCAATAAATAATAAAAATAAGCGACGTCATACCCCTTTGGAGCGTAGCAGATCAAATAGCAGCACGGCCCGCAGCAGTCCGGCCCAATCAGCAAATGGTGGAGTACGGACGCGTCTCTCAGTGCCAGCGACAACCAAATATGAGAGACGCTGACGCAAGCGACGCTGCTGCTGTTGCTCCTGTTAAGCTTTGAATACAAAAAAAATGAAACGAAGAATAATAAGAAGAAGGGATCACATGGAGCAGAAAAACCAAGAAAACTTTTCAAATTATTTAAATTAATTTGATCAATTTAGTTATTTTCTTAATTTTTGTGGTTAACTATCGATTGCAGCAAATGTTTAAATAATATTTCACACCTTTTTTATTATAATGCGCTTTTGTGTTGTGTTAATATTATTATAAAAACACTATTTTTTTGATATACATACATACATACGTATAATTCTTTTGGGACATTTGTAAAGGCATCGAAATCATCAACAAATTTAATCAATTAGCAATAATAAATTTATATTATAATTAATTTTTAAAATACAATACAATATACAACTAATTAATTGCAAATATAATTACATTTAATGCAAGTTACTTACAAAAAAAAAAATTATTTAAAAAAAATGATTTTTTTTCCTAGAAATTTCATATAAAATTTGTTGCAAAATTCAATTTTATACAAAAATTGTTCTAACAAATTATCAAAATAATAATAATATTAATATAAACTATTGTAACTATTATATATATATATACATATGTATGTACAAACATATATGTATGTTTAGATAAGTGACAAATTGTTTGAGCACTTGACAAAAAAGAAAAGAAATCAAATCATGCAAAATAATTGAGCACACTTTAGGTATTATAAAATAACAACAATCTGTTTAAGGACCGATAAATAAAATGTTGCATATATATTTTTACAATGCAGAAAAAAAAAACACAAATTTGTTTCTATTTATTAAACATAAAATTTAAAAACGATTACTTTTCATATTTTTAAATCAAGAGAAATGTTTATATATTTTTTACATCAAAACACAATTTTAAATTGATTTCGAAAAATGTTTCTAGAACAAAAGATTTTTATATTAGATTTTGAATTCATTTAATTTATAATTGTTTTATTCTTTAACAATTTTTTTTTTAAATTATAATAGTTTAATTTAAATTATCGTTAGTTCCAGTTATAGTTGAATATAATAAGTTTAAAATATTAATTTTATATGGTTAATATAAAGACTATAAAAGTTAAGAACCAAAAATACTTTCATAGTTCATCTCGAGCTTTATTCTCGAGCGGTTTAAATAAGATTTATATAACAACTATTGTGATGTATCAAGTGCAATTGGGAATATTATTATATCTGGTTGGAAATGTATGGAGTGCTTATACAGTATGTAGTTGTCAAGTAAGTATTATCTGCAAAACATTGAACAAAAGAAAGATTAATAAATAATTTCTGTATATTTCAGTATATGAATATGCTATTAACAAAGGTTAACGAAAATGAAAAGCTGATAGCTTCATTGATGGACGATAAAAATAAAGCGGATAAAAATCTGAACAATCAAATAAATGCGTTAGAAGCAAAACACAAAGCAGAGTTAGCTCAATGCACTAAAAATGATGATGTGAAATACAAAAACCTAAAAGATACCATAAATAGTACACTACATAGTGTCAAGGAATTACAAGAAATTGGAAAGGATAATCTTAACAGTTGTCACTCCCAAGTGGTCGATATAGTTCAACATTATGAAAAGCTAATTTATCATGATGCAGCGAATAATAAGTATAAAGGTACAGACACAGACGTTGATAAAGATAGAGATGATGACGAAGATAATGATATGGGTACAGATGTAGATGAAGATTCAGATGACAATATTGGTATGGATAAAGGTAATAGCAAAAATAAAAAGAATTCCAATATAGATGCAGAATCTGGTACCGACACAGATACAAATATTGGGACAGATTCAGATTCAGATGTAGTTTCAAATGAAGCTGAAGATGCAGATTCAAATGAAAATTCAGATTCAGATTAAGATACAGATATGGGTAAAGATAAATAAAGTAAATGGATTTACCAATCATGCGCATCATCTTAAGCTTGCAACAAAACTGTTATCATAATCATGCAACAATCTGTCATTATCTTTGATAAATTAATTAAAAAAAAGAAAATTTTATTATTCTATTCTAAAGTTTCGCTTGAAAAACTTAGAATAATTGCTTTTTAATACGGTGTGATGAACTAACTGACAAGCGATATATCTTTTGAGGTTATGTTATTGATATTATTTAATATTTTTGAAGCTTTCTTTTAAAGAAAGGCCTCATACAAGAATCCCAATGAATAGAGTTGTATAAATCATTTTTCTGGTCCGAAATATGAGTTTTACAAATATTGTTGCAACTGTCCAAATGTCTCGAAGTCATTATCAAGGTTCGTGTATATCGCTCGCAGTACACTAATAATTTTTTTATTTCCCCCACCAAATCGAAAATAACGATTTACATGTGTAATTTTCCACCTATTGCGTTGAATGTCGGAATGTCTACTAATGGGCTGACAACTGATCGATCTGCATTAAAAAATTTGGGATGTCATGCCCACAGCTCCCACAATTGAAAGCTGTTCCCCTCCTGTAAAGGAGATATTTGAAAGTTGTTATGTAAAAGATAGAGAGCCTATATTTGGTATCTAGCATTGTGTAGCAAATAAAATATAATTATTTCCAGTTTTCATCCACTATTTACACGTGCAATTTTTTACCTGTTGTCTATAAGCTTAGGACTCATCAATCTGCTTGCTGGATGCCACGCCCACAATGCTCATAATAAGAAATTTTGAATATGTGGAATTTTTCACTTCATCTTTATGGTCTAATTTAAATTATCATTAGTTCCAGTTATAGTTGAATATAATAAGATTAAATTATTAATTTTATATGGTATTATTAAAGGCTATAAAAGTTAAAAACCAATAATACCTTCATAGTTCATCTTGAGCTTTATTCTCGAGCGGTTTAAATAATATTTATATAACAAGTTCTATAATGTATCAAGTGCAATTGGGAATATTATTGTATCTGGTTGGAAATGTATGGAGTGATTATACAATATGTAGTTGTCAAGTAAGTATTATCTGCAAAACATTGGAAGAAAGCTTTCGTCGAGTGTGCTTGAGCCTGCCAAGCGTTGAAATACACAATAAATACGGCTGCAGTATGGTCTTCGCTCTGCTGCTAGCGCTGCCTACGTCGCTTCTAGCGCCTTGCAACGACCCATACCAAACTTGTTTGCTTTATAAAACTGACAATTTTAGTTCGATCATTATTAAATTGTTACAGTATATTGATATTATGATGTCAATTCCCTGTGCCGGATCTCAAGGCCCCAGATAAAAAGTTACACCTGTAATTCGTTTTTTTTTTTTTTGATTTGGTGATGGGGGATATCTAAAAAAATATCAGTGCACTGCGGGGGGTTGGAGATGTCTCCTTATGCCTGTTACATACATTGTCACAAAACTTTCAAATGGATCGGCGTATAATAAGATTAAACAATAATTTCTGTATATTTCAGTATATGAATATGTTATTACAAAAGGTTAACGCAAGTGAAACGCTGATAGCTTCATTGAATAATCAACTGACGGATGAAAAAAATAAAGCGGATAATAATCTGAAGTCTCAAATAAAAGCTTTAGAAGACAAACACAAAGCGCAATTGGCTCAACTCATTGATGGTGATGGTTCAGAAATAACAGAAATGAAAGTGAAACATTTAAAAGATACAATTCGGCTCTTAAATACCACACTGGATAGTGTCAAGGATTTATATGCAATGGCCAAGGATAATCTCAACAATTGTCGCTCCGATGTGGGCGATTTAGTTAAACATTATGAAAATCTTATTGGTAAGGGTATAGGGAATGATAAGTATAGAGGTACAGATGCTGGCAAATATAATGGTACAGATGCAGATGCAGATGCAGATGCAGATAAAAATATAGTTAAAGGTATGGGTACAGACAAAAATAAAAATATTGGGACAAATACAGATTCAGATTCAGATTCAGATGAATATTCAGATGATGATTCAGACATAGGTAAAGATAAAAATGATAAAAATAAAGCAACAGATAATGGTAAAGGTATGAGTACAGATAAAAATAATGGAGAAAATCAGGGTTCCGGTAAAAATAAAATGAATGGTACAGACAAAGATAAAAATATTGGGACAAATACAGATTCAGATTCAGATATAGGTAAAGATAAAAAACCTAAACCAACAGATATAGGTATAGGAGCGGCTATGAATGGGGATGAATATTCAGATGAAGATGAATATTCAAATTCAGATGATGATGTAGATATAGGTAAAAATGATAAACATAAAGCAACAGATAATGGTAAAGGTATGATTACAGATAAAAATAATGGAGAAAATCAGGGTTCCGGTAAAAATAAAATGAATGGTACAGACAAAGATAAAAATATTGGGACAAATACAGATTCAG
>JBANCX010000687.1:0-14294 GCA_037040065.1 Dettopsomyia nigrovittata | reverse complement strand
AATTACGCATTCACACTTTGATTTAGATATTCTAATTATTTATTCACAGTGTGTTATGAATTAATTATGTATCAATTTAATAAAACCAAAATGAAAAAAAAATAATCTAAGGTTTGCTGAAAACCAGCAAAAAATAATAAATTTATGCATATTTAAATAATTATTTACTTTCAGCAAAATAAACTTTTGGACTGAAAACTTGACGCAAAAAAATAAATATTTGCATAAGCTTTAAAAATATTTAGTTTCACAAATAATAATAAACAAAAAAACCTTTAAAAAATATATATATATAGAACATAGACAGTACTTTAAATGAAAAACCATTAAAATTGAGCTTCATTAAAGTTTTAACACAATCTAAATTCATTTTATGAGCATAATAAAGTTGAAAGCTTCGATTGTCAGTTGCTTCGAACCTATGCACTACGTACGCTGTTGTCTGTTGTCAAATGTTGACGAATATAAAGTGCGAATTACCGAATTACGTTTTTATCGGGCAATCGGGCAAACATTTATCGATAACACGATAAACACGTTGATTACGCAACAATCAATGCGAAAGCATTGCACGCTTGTTATTATTGCTCGACATTATCACACAACTATCGGTACTATTATTATTATTATTATTATTGTCTTGAATAGGGTTAACCAAGAGCCAAGAACCAAGAACCAAGAAACAGGGGGCACAAGCAACAGCTAAAATTCAGCTACTTACCTCTTACCCGCCCTAAATTCTCCACCATCTCGTACCGCTGCCCCTGCAAAATCAATAAGTGAAGAAACTTGAAGTAAGCGTTCTTTCTTTTTTTGTGAGTGCTTTCAATTACTTCGCAATTGGTAGTAGTATGTACGACGTGGGTATGCGGGCTTGGTGGGGGCGTTTTCTTGGCTAAAAACGATATATGTATATGTATGTATGTGTATATAAGGGAGGGTGGCTTTGTAATAGGGGGTGTGTGTATTTGGTAAACTGCAACTACTGAATGAGTAGCTATAACTGTTACAGTTACTTCCTTTGGCACGAACCCGTTCAGCACTTCAAATTCAACTTCAACTGCGACATGTTATTGTCATAATGTCTCTAGATCCCCATCCCTAGGAGTGCCATCCCTATCTATCGAACAATTCAGTGATGACAATTTAGACATTTTTTAAATGAATTTCTTTTGAAGTCTGCTATAAAATAAAAACTAAAAAATTTATTCTGTTAAAAAATTGTCTTTTATATGAGGGAAATCAATTTTTCGTTTTTCTTTGTCGTACAAATTTAATAATTAAGTAATTACACATTAACATTTACAAAATTAATTTGAAAATTTTTCTCAGTTCCATTTTCTCTATAATAATAATTTCTCGAAATATTTTCTTTATATAATTTTATCAAGACACATTTTCCAAATTTTCAAAATGTTTAATATTAATATTTATTGAATAGACTCAATTTCATTTTAAGTTTGCTACTGAAATACAAGCAGGTAATAAAAAATAAAAATGTTTATTTTGGCATCACTGTTAAAACTGCGCTTTTAAGTTCGTTTGCCGCAAAAACGTTGACTTTTTAGCGTTTTTGTCTGCTCCTTCTCGTCGTCGTCGTCGTCGTTATTGTTGGTTCCCTTTAACCCTTATAGCTGTCTGTACCCTTGGACCCTCCCTTCGATCATAATGTTGGCAACTTTATTTGCGGTTTTGTGTAACTGTAAATTACACAAACAGACGCGCAAATGAAACATATGTAACCAATGTGCATGTATTTGTGTCTGTCAGTGTGTGTGTAAGTGAATTGCTACCAAGGCATACATGCACACACACACATATTCATAAATTATTAAACAAAACTGAGTATCATAGCATTGCTATTGCCAGTCGAATGTCACCGTCGCCAGTGCTCACAAAGAGAGTCCAACAATCGGAGTTGGGCCTCGTGCTGCTATTGTCAACCCCTTTTTGCGTTTTTCTCATGTTTTGCTTTCCTTTGGCCATACACACACACACACACACACACACACGGCGTATGCGTAATTTTGTTTTATTTGCAGCCTTTTGTTTGTGTGTAAGTACATATATGCGTGTGTATGCGTGTATGTGTGTGTGTTTGTGTATTATTTATGCATACGGCACATGGAAAATTGCAATTGGTTTTTGGCAGCTTTTGGCAGCGGCAATTTGCTTTGAACATAAATGAAATATATTTATATACTCGGGTGAGTACATAAATACAAATACACCCACACAGATCAATCCATATACATACATATGGATGTATGTATGTGCATTTATAACTGAGAGCAAAGAACGCTTAAAATCAGAATCAAATTCATAATAAAATACAAAATCGATTTGTTGCACATCTCTCACATTTTCTTTCTTTCCACAATCAACAATAACAATAATACAAAATATATTAATCGATATGTCAATACCCTACATTAATTAATTTAATTCGAAATCTCTATATTTTTAACAAAATACTTACGAACTATCGATATATCTGACAATTCTCAAAATATCGATAATATCGAACTTACTATCGAAAACTTAACTTAAATAAATATATTTATATTGTTCAGATATTTGCTAGAGACGATATCCTATTGACCCATTACCAAAGAGGAATTTTCTTGATTTTTTTAAGTTATTAATGAAATATGTTTTCTTATCGATATGTAAATAATTAATAATGCGAATAAATTGCAAAATTCTTTAAAAATTATATAATCATAATAATATATGTATGTACATGTCATGCTTACATGTCACATAGAGTTGAAGATATTGCAAAAAATTAATTTTGATCCATTTATTTTCATTGTTGTCGAATTTTTAAATGTTTTACATTCTCATCAAATTGTGTACAGTCGAGTCGTGTTAATTTCTATTCCGCTTATTCGAAATTCTCAATAATGTTCCCCTTTAACAAAAGTTCGATTAAATTGAACGTAATTCGTAGGAAATGAGATCCCAGTGCCATTAGGAGTTATCGAGACTCGACTGTATAGATTCTTGATCAGCACGAAGAGCTGTATCGATCTATATCTACATATACGCGTCTGTAAGCTGTCGGAACTGGACGGATCGAATAACTGTCAACTGTCATAGGCAGGTATCGGTTGAAAATTGTTTGAAAAATAAGTCAAATTTTAAATTTTAGAGTTTTCACTGACTAACTCTCTCGTATAAAGAGACTGAATAGGTCGCACAATCTGAATAATTCGAAAGACTTTATTATGTTTATTGCAAAAAATTGGTAATTTTTGCTTGTTTAGTTCCTCTTTAAGTAGATAATCAACTAAAGTGTTGTACTTTGGTGCAATTGAATTTAATATTCGATAAATTAATCAGTTTAACAAATTAAAAATCTTGAGTTTTATAGGGATAGCCCTTTAATGGATAAAAATCTTGAATTTTACTATTATTTTTTATTTTACACTATTAAGGTTTTTTTTATGTTTTATTTTCTAATAACTAAATAGATTGGTTTAAAGGGAACAGCTCTTTAATGGATAAATATTCTTGAATATCAGAAGACATAAGACATAAGAACAGAAAATGTTTCTTCAGTTTAATGTAAAAATATAAAACGTTCTATCTGCAGCCTATAATATTATTAATTAATCTATTCATTCAATCATTAATTTGTCCTGTAACAGTGAAGATCGTTTCGTAAAGTGTTCGCTTTATCATGTCAATAAATAATAATAATTTCAATTATTATTAAATTTATATTTAAATGATTTTTATTTAAAAATGTTTATCAATGATTCAAATTAAATATTTCTTTTGTTATGCTGCTCGACATTGTGTTACAAAAGTCACAGTAAAGTTATAATATCCATAGCATAAGTGACAAAAGAAAAGAAAAAATGGAAAATTTTTTACCTTAAGAAATAGTGAAAACAATAAAATGGAATCGTTGGTCTGTCAAAGGTAAGCGGGCAACCAAGCAGGATATCAACAATGACAAGCAGAAAGAGGTAAAGAGAACAACATGCTCATTTACTCGATACACAACTCTCTCTCTCTCTCTCTCTCTCGGCTCGGCTCCTTCATTTTGTTTGCTATTTTTTTTTTTTTTGGCTTTTACTCTTTTGCGCATTGCCCATTGCCCATTGCCCATTTAAAGGGGCATAAATATGCAATGGCCACAAAATTGCTGTGAATTTTCGCCTTACAAATCGAAAAGCAGAAAATTTGACATGTCGACGAGGACACATTCTGCATGTGAAATTTGCTGAGCTACGCAGAGCGACTAGAAAAATAAAAACAATCGATTTATCGATTGATAATAATGATTTTTTTGTTCGCTCATTTTCTTGTTATTATTTTGGTTCCCTTAGCTATTACCTAATCAAAATAATAAAAATAATTCTAATAATTCCCTTCAATATGTATGTATATTCGTTCATTTGCGTCAACCCCTAGGAAGAATAAAATATATATATATATATATATGTATATCTTATACATATAATGGTAGTAGTTGTAGCAGCTTACCCGACATTATTTCCAGTGCAGTTGTAAGACCTTAGACCTACTACTAAATTGTTAGGTAGAAGTGAAAAATATCCAAACGATTTGCATTGTTGATGACCATTTTTCGTTAGCCAAAGCAGCTAACTTGGCAAGTTAGTTAGTAGTTATAACATTGTTATTGCTTTTATTATTCAAATCGTAATTGCTTTTGATTGCAACATACTATTGTTCGTACAAGTGCTACGAGTACTATTCTAGTAGTATATTATGTATAGTATTCCCTATTGATAGTAAATAGTGTATTGTGTCGTAACTCCTGTCCTACCACTAATGGTTCCTAATTCAATTTGAATTTTTATTTTATTTGCTCTTTGGTTCTTGATTTCCGCCTTGATTATTATTTATAACTTTGACATTAACTGATGAGTCAATTTGGCTTCGTTTTTTATTTAACCAATTCCTCAAATATTCTGTTAGAATTTACATTGAATTAAGGGTATCTATATCGTCATTGTATTCTACTATTTACTCTATTTCTGACAAATAAATAAACTATAATTACGTCATTCTAAGCAATATGACGTTTTCCAATCCATAAATTACAATATATTATAAATAGTTACCTTCTATAGTTAGTAGGAATCATTTTTACTATCGAAATTCACTAAAATTCACATTATTTTTATTGGTTTTTTAGTATAGATTTGAGGAACAATAATATTTAAAAATTGTTTTCGTTCCTATATGTATGGCTGCTAAAATATCGATTGTGGGTACATCGATGATTGCCAACATCGATGTTTTAATATAAAACCGCAATTTCTAACAAAAAACTTTAAACTTAAAACGATATTTTAGTCGAACACACTCCAATAAATTCATATTTCTTTCCTATTGTCTCCTGTTCGTTGCTGTTGCTGATTAAAATGTGATCCAAACACCAAAATAATACTATTTCTTTATAGATATTATAATACAATTTTTGTGAAAAACAAAAACGAAAAAATAATTTAAAAGAAAGACAACAAATATTGGAATAGTAAGTGTGTATGTTTATACTTGCTGCTGACATCTCTTTGGATTGCCACATTATGATTGCATTCAAAAAATTCGCTTTGGCCTTACCTGTTCGTCTGTAAAAAGAGGCGACGTATAAAACATGAAGCAAAAAGTGATGTTGCCTAAGCTAGCTAGCTAGCCAGCCAGCCGGCTACAGCTGCCTTAGTGAAATCAGTCAAGTTGCATTCGACCCCCAAACAGCAGAAGCAGCAGCAACATTGCTTCCTTTCTCTCTACCCTGGGCATGGAACGGACTCTAAGTTTGGGCCAGGGCCTCGATGCGCTTCCGCAGAATCACTTAACGCTTGATTACACCGATTGACGTTTTGACGAGGCAGTGATGCTGCACAAGTCGATGATGATGATGACGACGACGACGACGACGACGACGACAACAACAACCAAGGAGGACGCTGTGGTCGTCAGTATAACCGAAAAAAAAAATATTAAAAAAAAATAGGCGGTGCAGACAACTGTTGAGGGCGAAGCTGGTTTGGCAGCTCTGTCTGCGGTCCTTTGTGGATCGCATCTGCAATTGCCATCAGTGTTGACAACTTATCTTCTTTTGCGGTTCTATATTTTTTCGAAAATACTATATTTTGTGTTATACAGTAAATAGATGGGAAAATTATCCAATATCATCGATGAAATAGTAATGAATCGATAGACGAAAACACTAGCAATAGTTCGCGTCACAAGCCAACTATGGATATACCGATATTGCCAGTGATGTCTTTGCAGCTCGACTATTAAGAATATACGCGATTTTATACGATTTATGTTAATTTTTAATTGGAGAATTTTGCCTATATTAAAAAGCAGTCTTAGCTTAAAACAAGTACGGAAGCTCATCTTGAGTGTGATCGACTACAAGATATCCAGAACCAGGCGAACCAAGCAAACAACATTTCAATCGACGTCGGAGATAGCGCCTGGCAACTACTTCAATGGCAAATTGAATATTAATTTTTAAATTGTAGGCGTTGTAGGCGTGGCATACAATAATTTTTTTTGCAAATCAATCGGACGTTATCTCAAGACGTAATGGGGAAACTTGTATGTGTAAACCATTTATATTTTCCATTTGTGGGGAAAAGACCAAAATTATTAATATTAAAATTATTTTCTAATATTTCTAATTATTTTTTCTATAAAATAAGCTTGTTACGTTCGTTGGAACGATCGAAAGATCTTTTGGAAACTGAAAAGTAGATATCTCGATATATATCGATATATCTTGTTCGTTAAGTTGCTCAGCATTTGGAACCTCAATTATTGGCAGCACTGACTGCTACTTCGACAGTTTCGACAGCAACTTGGACTAGAGCGTTATTATACTTTACCAGAGAGAGAGAGAGAGAGAGAGAGTGAGAAAGAGAGTTAAGAGAGGCTGAGAGACAGAAAGAGAGGGGGAAAAAAACAAGCAACAACAAGAACATTGGTAAATGAAACAGAAGCTAAAACTGAAGCCAAGTTGGTTGCTCCTTTTGGGCTCGCTGCGGCGGCTGACTGTCGATTAAAATGTCATCGCATTTTGCTGCCGGCTGCGTTGCAGTTGTCAAAAGGTTTTTGCCACTTGTCGCTGGCAGTTTTCACAAAAAAAAAAAAAATAAATACTAAAAAAGCAAAGAAGAAGCGAAGCAAAGCAAAACCGAAAGACAAGCCCAAAATGAAGATGCACGCAATGGCTATGACCCTGGGCCAGTCAAGGGTTAAGCTGAGCTGTCTTTGAGGCCATGCCAACAACATTTCTATCTCACTTCTCATCATGCTATCTACTGCTGTCTGCTGTCTCACTATTTCGGTGGCTTGTCAAATTGTTTGCGCTCTTGCCGCGGTTTCTGTGTGGCATGCACCCAACAGTTTGAAGTGACAAAGGCTAACGAAATGCGACGTTTGAGCAGCAGGACGCAAAACGCGAATGTGTGGGTGCAGCTTCACAAATAAGGACATAAACTTATTCGCATACGGAACGTTTGTATATGTGTGTGTATATGTGAGTATGTGCGTACGTTGCCGTCTTAAATTGCTTGTGCATCGATGCGGCAATCGGCAAAGTCAAATATTACAGTCTATGGTTATGACAACACAGTATCTGCATCAATCTAAAGTTATGAAGATGCGAGCAAAAAGTTGAATTGGATTGGATTATAGCATACTACTCATCCACGGATGACAACATGCAATTCCCTCTCTATCTTTTATAAAGTATATGACATATGTACGACGTATGTACATACATATGTACGTATCCTATATACTTAGGTTACTCAAACATCACTGAAACTAATTCAATTTTGCGCTGAATCAAAAATAAAGGAAACCAAAACAAACTTCCAAATAACATATTTGAATGATTATTTAGTATCTTGTTTTTTTAAATTAATTTTTCATTAACAAACATAAATATTTAAACTAAACTAACCTAAAGATAGTTTATGTAATATCGGGAAATATTCCTCAAAAATGGTTTATTCCTATGAATTGAACATTTATCAAGATAAAATAAATATATTTTTGAATACAATTTGTATTCGGAAAGTCGGGTATCCCCAAAATTGTGACAATCTAACAGGCATAAGGAGATATCTTCCCGACCCCATAAACTATATATGAATATATCAATATATATATATATATTGATCAGCATCAACAGCCGAGACGATATAGTCATGTTTTGCAATCCGATTTCAGAGACTATAACAGCTAGAGCGACTAAATTTGGTATCTCTGGAAAATACCTCAAAAAGCATTTGTTCTCTCTCTTTCAATTACTAATAAATTGTTAAACCAATTTATTAATTTATCCAGGAATAGTTTTTCGCTTCCGAAAATAGCCAAAATAAATAATTATAACTAAAATATTTAATTGAAACAATTGCAAAATTAATTTAAAAGTGGTTTTCTCTATTAGTCTCTGGCAATATTGTTAGTTCTTAAAAAATCAATTAATTAATTCTTTTAAATTGGAGCAACATTTTATTCTCAAGCAACGAAAGACCAACCGAAAAAATCAGTGTCGAAGCGCGAAATAGGAAAGAAGTTACATAAAATTTATGAAAGCAAATATAAATAATTAAAATAGGAATCAATTAGTATTAATTTTTGATGTAGAATTTAATGAAATTTGTATTTGTTAATCATCGGCAACGAATTTATTTAATTTAAACTTATTGAAACATTTTTTTAATAATAATTGCTAATTTTTGTTATTAAGTATATATTAAATATATGTATAAGTATGTATGTAGAAACTATTAAATATTTTAAAAGATGTAATACGCAAGGATTAAATAAATAAATAGCAGATTTAGTGTTTGGTTTTGCTTTATTAGGTACATAATATGTGAAAATTGAAAATTATTTATGCTCTGCCTTTGAAAAATATGGGTATGATAGATAATTGTTTCAAAGTGGGCCATATACTATCTACAATATAGTCAATAGGACAACAAATATTTGTTTACACAATCTTGCCATACCTCAGAGCAGGGTATGCCATAATCGGGCATACTCGCCTAGAATATTTTTAGCTTTTTTTTTAAATAAATAGTTTAACTAATAGATGTAATATTAATAAAAAAAAACTGCGTTGAACCATTTAATTTAGTCTTTTCGAGTAATATGTAAATGTTGTGTCTGTTTTAAATGCTCGAAGATTTTAGTTTATAGCATTATCTAAGAGCTAACACTTTATAGCAGTTTGTAATTATGTCGAATCCCAGACAATAGTCGTAGTATTAGAGACTTACTTACTTGACGTCTATCTGCATTAACCCTCTCTCTAGTCCAAATGTTGCCTCTATGACATTTCAATTAACTGGCATAATGAGATCTCTAAAGTGCAGCAAACTCTTGTTGCAGGCAGGCAATGATTAATGGCCAAATGTTTATATCTGGGACCGGGCTGCGAAAGTGTTGACTGCTGTTGCCTGTGTCTAGATTGTGTCCACCTTTTCCAAGAGAGCTAGTACAATTTATTCCTAGTTCTTCACCTGTATGCTGTGTCGTTGGTTTGCTCGCATAATTTGCCTACAGATCTCCCCTAGCTGAAGCTGTGACTCTCAATGGAACTGGGACTGCGACTGCGACTGTAAAACTGGATGTGGATGTGTTGCCAAGACAGGGGGGGCTTATCTGGTATTGCGATCGGCATCCTTGCGCTGGAAATCAAGGTGCCGCTAGAACCGGTTCAACAGCATTGACTGCTTACAGGGGCAGCTCAAGGAATGGCCAATACTCGTACCTGAACAATGTTTTCGCGGCTTATTACGCGCGATCGCTCGCTCAACAAACAACAAAAAACAAAAAAAATAAAAAAATAACAACAAGAACTATGGTCAAAGGAGCCACCTGTGCGCAAAAATCAAACCGAAAAGCAAAGCTTGTTATGTATGCTTTGCACAGCAACAGGGGGACCCCAGTCAGCCTGTGACTGAGTGAGTGAGTGAGTGAAGTGAACTGAACCAGTTTATGCAGCGGGCATATATATGTATATGTATGTACTATGTATGTATATCGAGATGGATGGATTGGGACGTGCGGACGAACGCCCGCCGACAAAGTGGAGCAGTCAAGCAGCTTTGAAATGCCGCTGTGCTTGGCAGGATGCTCCCGCTTCACCGTTGCACTGCTTCATACAATGGGCACAACAGCTGATTTAGCGATTGAAAAAGTTTGATTTTTAACTGCTACTAGTATCCAATGGAGGGAAATTTCTTGATTATTATTTGGGTTCCTTGGCCCAAAAATTACAAATATTTTTTATAAAAATAGTTTATTTTATATTATTTTTTTTTTTTTAAGCATATCTATGTATTTTTTTTCTAATCTCTAATTACTATTTTTCAATAAATATATTTAAATATTTATTAAAATTTATTTAAATTACATATGTAAATTTATTTTGTTTATATACTTATGTATTGTATTTATATGTATGTATTATTGTTAATCTTTGTAGTTGAAGTTGCAGTTTTTGTGGACGTAAATGCAAATGAATTCCTAAAATACTTTAAGAAACGAACTTAGATTTGGAATGGTCAGTGTTGTCCAAGATTTCGTTCTAATAAGCAAGGAATTTGCAGAGAACCTGTTCTATTAATTTTCATTATCTACTCTCCATAAACTTAATTTTTCAGGATAGAAAAATTTCTGAAAACAAAAAAATATTCTAAACGGATTTTATAACCGAACATTTTTATATGATGAAAGTTTACACTGAATCCATATCTTCATTTAAATACATTTAAAGGAAGAACAGATTTTCATATAATGTCGCTTTTTCCTTGAAATCCTCCTAACACATAGTACAATGTACTAATGCGGTTATTTAAAAATTCCTTTAGACTATTGTATCTCAATAAATATTTGCCACAATTTATTAACCACAATATCCATAGTACGATGGATTGTCTATCGAAGATCAACTCAACTGTTGCTGCTGCAGTTGCCAATGGATCGGATGCTAGAGGGAGAGGAGGGCACAATGTATGGAAGTGAAAAACATGTTACCTGCATGCGGCAGGTTGATGGGAGAGCGAAGAGCGTTTGCAGCTTTTACAGATTAAGCAGCGGCGGTCGCGTTAGACTTGCGACCACCTGGCGCTCTCGACCAATCAGCAGGCAGCAAAGTGAATTAGTGGTCCCCCTTAGCAGGACTTGGTCCAGAGATTTTTTATTCAGTTTTTTGCTGTTGTTGCTTATTTGCAATATGCGTAAATGTTTACGAGCCAAACTTGCCTGATACTTAGTAAGTACAGAAACTCGTCTACGCGCCTAGAATACTCCTCACCATTCTATCTATTTACCTGGCTGGGCTTAGGGTGGCTAGGGCGGTCCACAGACACTTGTACACCTAAGTGATTTAGTGTAAATGATTGTGGCAAATGCGAGAGCCGACAGAGAGTTGAGACCCAAAGCGCCGAACACTAAGACTTCAGACCCGAGAGCCGAGCTACAAAATTTTTTTTCTTTCCTTGTAATTATTGACAGGGCATTTGTAGCAGGTGGTTCAGAATGCCAGCCACAAACTGTTTGGATATAGTACTTGTAGTATGTATGTAAGTGGTATGACTTATAGTTAGTGGGCCCTGAATAGAGCCATACAGAGTATACTGGATGAGGCGAAGATTCTCTGGGAAACTCAATTGCGTTATGTGTACTCGTATGTACATTGTTGGCAGTTAATAGCTAGCCAGTTCGATAAACAATTCAAGCAGTAGCCAAGAAGAGTATCCGTTCAAAATGTAATAGAACAAGTTATGTCTAGCCGAGTTGATATTAGAGGAGTTGGGAGTTAATATTAAACTGGTAACCAAAAGCGGCTACTTAAACTGCTCCATGGAACTAGTTTTCGATGAATTTTATGCAATGTTATAAAATATTAATTGCAATATGCGTGCATAGGTCCGTATGTATGTATGTATGTGTGTATGCTCTGTTTAGCTCAAGAAAAGAAATTTTTATATTTTTATGGCCAAAAACTAGATCAATTTCCAATAGGAAAACAAAAATTTTTTTTTTCTAATATTTTCTCAATCAACAAAATAGAAAATCGTCCAAATAATACAAATTGACAAACAAAACTCTTTTCAAATCATCAGTATCATCCATAGAGTAACAAAATCCATAGAGTCGAAGATTCGCTCGCACTGTTAACTGGGGTTTCAATTGGCACACATTTTTTCGGGTAACATCGTGAAAGCACTAAGTCAACCGAGTACACACAATTTACTTTGTCGAAGCTCTTCTTTTCCGGCCGAAGCAATGTTTTCTTCAATTTGAGAGTCAGCCGAAGCAACAAAATTCTCTCTCCCTCCGCTCTCTGGTTTCGACTTAACAGAGCGATGTGCGGCAATTTGGCTCTACTGTTAGTTAACAGGAAAAATTGAGAGAATTTGACACTATATTATTATTATTATTATTTACAGGGCCATCGTTAGTGCACCTCGACCAGATTTGATCTTTTGTGCTGGCCAGTAGGAATTAGGAGATCTCCTGCAGCTCCAGGCTACGGCATTTAAAGAAAATTATATTGTTGTAATAATTTAGTTTATTTTTGTGACAGGTTGTGTCAGAAAGCTTCTACGCTTGCTTCATCAGCAGTCTTTGCGCTGCTTGTACACTAGAACCAGTTGCGAATTTTAATGGTCAAAAATTAAGCTTGTGTCGAGTTGAGCAAGTCAGTTGACATGAAAAAATATGGAAATTATTTTTATTAGTTTATTGAAGAAAGCTATTACTATTATTTTTTTTGTCAACGAGTGTGTTTTCATCGCTCTAGCTCCAAAACTGAGAGACTACTTTGCGATTATTGGCAAGACTTATGGATCGACTCAGTTCATCGTCCTGATCAACAGTAATAACTCTATAGAAATACTCTATAGAGTTGAAGATGATTTCTTTGATGCGTTTCACATTGTTTGCTCGACTACAAGGTACCCTGCTGCAGCAATATTGTTGCGCAATAGGCTGCAAGATTATGTTGATTTTATTCAAACTATAGCGACAACAGACATCCTGCTTAAAGTTGTTTTTTTTGTTGTATTTAAATGTTAATTGTTTATATTATTGTATTGACCTCAAAGTTTCTATCTTATCTAAAGATATTTCAATTTCTTTTTGATTTTCACTAATTTGATAGACCTGAAACACTATCTCAGTATAGACGGTCAGCATATGTATTTATATATTTAAAAGAGTATTGAGCAAGTACGCCCACATTGTTGTCAACACGACTCTAATCAATGTCATTTTCAATGCCTATTTTCAGCTAGAAAACCTGTTCGACCTTATCAACTTCGACATGCAGTCGGTTGCTGTTGTTGTTGTTGTTCAACAAAATGAGAAACCAGTCAAGTGACAACATTTTGTCAGTGTAATGGCAACAACAACCAGAGCTAGGCCACAACAGCAACACAAGCAACTGCGCTTTTGAATTTATGTTCGCGTTCTAATTTTAATTGCCAATTTGTGGGCATAATTTGTCCATAAACCTTAATTAACGGCAAAAGCTAACAGCCTGGCCAGCCGAAAGATGTCAAAATAAAACAAACACCTTCAATGACAACAGCAACAACAGCAACAGCAACAGCAGCAACCAAAAGCTGAACGAATCGCGTTGCTCGTCACCGAAGGGCTGTCAAACCCGGACTCTGACCCCGCCGCTCTATTTGCATGCAAATTAAATGGAAAAGAAAAAAAAAATTAAAAATAAAAATTAAAAAAAATAAATTTGATGCGCAACGAATTAAAGATTCCCTTTCAATATTTCAATGCAACTCAAATATTTAAAGAAAATCCTAAAAATTTATCAAAACTAGTTAAAATAATTTGTTTTTATATTACATACAACACTTTCTGCCAAATCAGCTTTTTAACCATTAGAATTCACAACTGGTTCAAGTGTAAATAGTATATAGGATTAATAAATATATTTATTTAAAAAAAGTATTATTCTCTGAAATTGTTGTTCGAAAACAAAATAATAATTAACTAACATAAAAAAATATTGAAGAAAAACAAATATTTCTTTCATATTTAGTTTGAATACACTATTTGAGAAATAAAAGAGTTCCTCATACTCAATATCTTCAAATTTGCAACTTGAATAACTAAAATTTACATCGTTTTATATCTGCCAATGCGAGAGGGAGATAGCAATATACAGTAGGGATGCCATTGCCAAACAATAGGCAATGCGCTCACATGTATAGATTCTGAGAAGAGACAAAGTTACCAATACATACACTTTGTAG
>JBANCX010000686.1:0-14303 GCA_037040065.1 Dettopsomyia nigrovittata | reverse complement strand
CGTCAAGGGGTGCATTTAGGGGTAAGCACCTGGCTCAGCAATTTCTCAAATTCTACACAATACAGTATTGTGAAAAAAAAATTATATACATATACGTAAATATAGAGGAAAAAATCAAAAATCAACTCGGCAATATTTTTTTCGTTTTTTTTTTTTTGCTTTATCAGTGATCCAGTGATTGATTGGCAGACCCTATCAACCATAATGTCAGCAAAAATTAGTAAACTTTTTTAAAAAACTGTAATGGAGCTTACACGTTTATAGTCGTTGGTGTCAATGCCCAGGCATTTCTTCATATATACTATACACTATATAGTATATAGTAAAAACTATAAATTTTTTGTATTATTTCATTCAATAAATAAAAAATAAGAAAGACTCGTGTGCTCTTAATACTTATTAATAATGCGCAATTATTACAAAGAAGTAATACGTCGTATAATAATATATATTCATAATGTATCTAGAAGATGTTAACAATATTATCATTATAAAATGAGGAATACTTTTTCTATTTGATTATTTTTGAATATATTTCGTCGCATGGGCACCATTTTTTCCTATTTTTTTAGAAATTATTTTCCGAAAAGTATTTATTTTAATCAATTTTATATTATTTTAATGTATCTCTCTTTCAAAATCCTCTAATCTCTGATGAAGAATTGTTTTTTAGATAAATAATTTCAATGCCAAAAATTTTGTTGTTTGTTTATTTTGTTTCTTCAACAGTTTAAACTTACATATTCAGTTCCTTCCTTCAAATAAATTATAAAAATGCTTCATTTGTATTTTTCATTAATTTTTTTTTATGATACAAAAGTTAAAAGGGTTTCAAATATCATATAAAATATATTGCTAGTTCCGAAAAAACCTTTATTTTCAAAATATTAAATTACAATTTAATTGCTTATGTCGATAGATGAATATAATTATAATTATACCCTGATCCCATTGAGAATGGATCTAAGAGAGTATTGTTATTTCAGGGAAATACATATATGTATATAACAGACAGAAAAAGGCTTCTGGGAACCCATAAAGTTAGTCCGCCGATCTCAGAGACCATAAAAGCTAGAACCACTAACCAACGTTCCTATCAAATTGGATAAATCGCGTCTCAAGCTGTCATAGGAACGATCGGTCGTAAAATCTATCGTTGTTTGTTTCTAAACGATTTCTATGGAAATCATAATCTCATTAAGTCGAAAGGGAATCGGACAACTATATCTTATAGCTGAGATAGGAACGATCGGCCCGAAAACCAATCATTGTATGGAAAACTTATTTGTTTTCCAAGGTAAATGTAAATATGATCTACAGAAAGTTGACAAAGTTATATCTAAATCGGATGACCATATCCTATAGCTGGCATAGGAAATAATCGGTACAAGGAACTTATGTTTCTATCAGGGTATCTCGTAGTTGAGCACACTCAATTAGTGCTTTCTTACCAATTTGAATTTGCACGAAAATGTTTATTTTTCAATTATTTTTATATCTGTTTATACAAATTTATAATTTTTTGGAAATTTTATTAAATTAATTTTAATTTTCTATTAAAATATGCATAAAAAAACTTTAAAAAAAATCGAAAATTATAAAAATTTCACTTTATTTCTTTCATAAAAAATATAAAATATTTTTTTGACCATTTTTTATTGATATGGTCACACTATTTTTCAATGGAAACTCTGAAAACGAAGATATCTAGAAATATACGACTAAGAGTAGAGAAGAAAGAAGAAAACAATAAATATAAATAATAAAATTGAATATTTTCATTAAAAATATAATTTTTAATATTTCGAATTTTCCTTTGGAAACACATAGTCTCTTGTATCATGATCTTGATCATCATTACGTCCAATACAAAACATTACTGGCTTTTAGGCCCCCGATGTAAACTGCCCTTGTACTGCAAGCTCACGATATACAAGCAAGTCATCGCTCCAATTTGGCGATATAGATGACAAATGTGGGCACTGGCTAGTGACACTCAAAACAGGCAAATCGAGGTGCGAGTGGTACACCACTCTCCACAGAGATTTGAAGCTGGCCACTGTATTCCAGCAAATCAATGTCCAATGTCCAGTAGGTACAATTACAGGCTGGTGCACTATCAAAATCAGCTGGCAAACCTCCTTTAGCCGACCGCGACAATTGAGAAGACCTTCAGCAGGAGAGTTCCCAAAGAATTGATACCCGCTTGCCTAGAAGCAGAGCAGTGTGGAGATATTGTTGATACTGTTATAGGTATGTTAATAATATGTTATTAAGCTAAGCTCACTAGCTAGCCGGTGTGCCTACTAGAGGCTGAAATAATAGTTAATAAGGACATAAAGGAGTTATTGTGTAGTATTAATATAATATGAAAAAGTTAAATTTTAAAGCAATTCAATTAAATTTGTATACAATTATATTTACCAAAATTTCATGCAATTTTCTTAATAATTATTTTGAACTTTTTGAATTTCTGTGTTTCCCTAATGAGGTATTAATTAAATGTTATCTGAGCGCTTTCCCACGCGTGCAATAAATCGATAAATATAATATATATATACATACATATATACAACTTTTTTACCTTTACACAATACTCAAATATCTGAAGTGCTGTCAGCGCTTAAAACAAAGACAAAAAACAAAAAAAAATAATAATAATTAAAGAGAAAAGCAGAAAAGCTAAAAACCACAAGAAAAAAAAACTTTTTTTGCTCTGCATGCAAATTTCAGCAAATAAAAAATCTTTTTTTTTAACATTTTTCATATATAAAATCTATAAAAATTAATTTGTATTTTAATAAAAATTAAAATGTTACAAAATAAATACTAGAAATCTAAAATAAGTAAAGAAATCAGCTTTTCTTCATATTATTTTTTTAATGCACAAACAAGCAAATTTTGTTTAATTATTAAGAAATTCAAAGAACTTGACAAACTTTCACTGGAAAAGCAATAAAAATCCAAAGAAAAATAAATAAATTTATTAAAAAAAAATTGATATCATGCGATGTTGGTAATTTATTTTATTTTTATTAATTTATTTATTTGTATTTTTATTTATATTAATTTAGAATAAGTTTTCAAAAAGCATTTGAAGTATTTAAAATAAAAAGAAAGAAAAACTTTTTCTTTAGTTTTAATTTAATTTGCAGCATTTTAAAGATGATAGACTGCAAAACGATAATATCTTCGTTAATATCGATAAGTCGATTGTCTATTATCGATTATTCTAACTTAACTTAAGTGCATGTCTGCAGCTTAGCTAGAATATATCGTTATCAACTGAACGATATATCTATAAATTACATAAATTAAATTATTAAAGTCATTAAAAAATAATTTTAAAAAATATAATACAAAAAAATACTTTTCTAATAAAATAATAAATAGAAATAATTTATAATTCCTAAAGTTCCTAAAGTAAAATTATTCAACAATCTAATTAAATTTAGTTGCCAAAGGGATTATCGCACATGCTATAGATAGTATAGAGAGATTTAAACATTGTAACTAAATAATAATGAATTAATCGTAAGATTGTTATCAATCTTTGGCTTATACTAATACCAATAGGGCAACTTTCTATATATATATAATATTATTATATTTAACTAAGAAAATTGCAACGCTGCAAAATGTTGGAAGGCAAGTGTTTTGAATTTAATTACCTGACACGGCAAAAATCTATATGAAATTGTTGGGTATAAAAGTCAAGTTGAAATTTTTGTAAGGGCAGTTCAACTCAAAGCGACCAAGTGTGTGCCATAGTTGAAGTCCTTGTTGTGTCAGACAAACAGAAAGATCTAGAATCGGAATGAATCCAATGCGAGTGCTTAGCCTATTGGCTTGCCTGGCTGTTGCAGCTATGGCCGGTCCCACAGTCCATATGAATGGCAACTCTGCCAATCAGGCACTGAAGCCATCCCAGTGGCTGACCGTGCAGGAGCTGGAGGCTATACCCGCTGTCGATCAACTGACTCTGGAGCGTTTGGAGACCATGTCCCTGGAGAAGGGCGCTGAGCTCTTGCAGCAAGTGTGTAAGTAATTGAAGAGAAATATTTATATAAAACATGTGAGATACTAATTTGGGTGTTGAACATCTACTATTATTATCGTTATAGACCATCTGTCCCAGATCAATCATGATGTTGAGCCCAACTTTGTGCCCAACAACATTCAGGTCTATGTGCCCAAGCCCAATGGTGAGAAAATTGTTGCCCCTTTGAATGAGATGATCCAGCGCCTGAAGCAGAAACAAAACTTTGGACAGGATGAGGTTACCATCATTATTACCGGTCTGCCCCAGACTTCTGAGACCGTGAAGAAGGCCAACCGCAAGCTTGTTCAAGCTTACATGCAGCGTTACAATCTCCAGCAACAACAGGAGCAATCCCAGAAATATTATACCAATTCCGATGAGAAGAACAAGTATACTTCCAGCGAGGAGGATTATGCTGAGCTCGCCAAGAATGCCAATACCAACAGCGGTGATATCATTGTAAGCACTTTAAATTGTCTCTTTATCGAGATGTCTTCTAATCGATAAATCTTTTGTTTGTTTAGGTTATCGATTTGGGCTCCACTCTGACCAACTACAAGCGTTATGCCATGCTCGATATCGATAGAACCGGTGTCAAGATCGGCAAATGGATCCTCCAGTTGACCAACGAACTGCAATTGCCCTATGAGACTATCCATTTGATTGGCCAGAATGTGGGTGCCCATGTTGCTGGTGAAGCTGCCTTCGAATTCACCCGCCTGACTGGCAACAAGCTGCGCCGTCTAACTGGTCTGGATCCCAGCCACATCATTGCCAAGCATCGTTATACTCTGACCGGTTTGGCTCGCGGTGCTGCCGAATTCGTTGATGTCATCCATACCTCAGCCTATGGCATGGGCACACCTGTGCGCAGCGGTGATGTTGATTTCTATCCCAATGGTTTGAACGCTGGTGTTCCCGGTGCTGAAAATGTTGTTGAGGCTACCATGCGTGCTACACGTTACTTTGCCGAGTCTGTCCGTCCCGGCAATGAGCGCAGCTTCCCAGCCGTGCCCGCCCACTCACTGAAGCAGTACAAGGAGAACGATGGCTTTGGCAAGCGCGCCTACATGGGTATCGATGCCGCCTATGACATCCAAGGCGATTACATTCTCCAGGTTAACGCCAAGAGCCCATTCGGTCGCAATGCTCCTGCCCAGAAGCAGAACCAATACCATGGTGTCCACAAGTCCTGGCAGACCCAGAATGACGCCTAAACAGTGTCAATCTACTATTATATCATATCGTATATGGAAGCGAAGAGAATAAATAACTTTTCTCGATTCGCTTCCATTTAGGTAACGCCCAATGGACACAATCGAATGCATCTCTTACTATGTTGCACCTAGAGTTTAAGAACCAACAATTGGCGAATTCTCCAAACTAATAATATTTTAAACAAATAAAAATTATTTGCAATTAAATTATGATGATTTTATTATTATTTTCAATTTAGAAACGATAACAAGACAGTTATCGGTTGCGCCTGTACTCTGCTCTGCTATAGTCGATAACAGTCAAGACTCTCTATTATAGCCATGTCCGTCCCTCCATTAGTGTCTCTGTGCATTGATCTTAGAGAGTATACATACATATATATGTATAAAGAGCGAGTGACACCGAAGTTTGTATTCACTTTCCTTTACGCATTGAATTAATATTTTATTTTCTCGATACAAATAAAAAACTTTGCAAAAATATTATAAGTTTGGTGTATGACAGATACAATCTCTCAAAAAGCGTATCTCATAAATTCATCTTATAAAAGAAATTCAATTCAAGAACTTATAATCCATTTCGACATGTGACATACATTTTTGATTAAAATAGTACCTTTCCGTCCAGCAAGTGTATACATATAGAGCTTTGAAAGCTCAATTTAAAGCTTTTATCAGCTGGCTGTAAGGGTTGCCAGCCCTTGGCTGGCAACAAATAACATAAAAACTTTTCATTGCATACCATCAGGCGGGGTTCAAAATAGCTTTCACAAGCCAGCGTGTGCTGCTTGTGTTGCTAAAAAGAAAAAAGTTTGCATCCAGTTGTCAGTTGTTGCTGTGCGCGTTCGACGCTCGACATTCACAGCAGAGAACATTTGAATTATTGGAATTAATTTTATTTTGTTGATTTCGAAATCGACTTCAATTGCGACGATATTAACTCGAAAAATAGTAATTCCCGTTTGTGAGTTATTTTTTGTTGTTTATTTCTTTATTATTTTCTTGTATGTGTTTGTGTGTGTTGGCATTGTTGTCTCAACGTGTTTCTTTGTCAGACCTCCCAGACTCTAAATTTTTTTTTTTTGCCTTCAGGGTGAGGCGCGGGCAATTTTCAGGGCAACACAAAAATAAAAAAAAAAAAATATTTTTTTGGGTTTTTTTTTTGGTTTTATTTTTGTGGTTAGATTGTAATTGATTGCTGCTAACAAGAACAACAACAACAACAACACGGCCAAAACAAAAATAACAAAAGTGGAAAAATTGGGAATCCTTTTGATACATAAATTGATGTTAAATGTGGGGAGTGTTAGCGGCGTAAAAAATAATACAAAATTCTAAAAAAAAAACCGAAAAAACTTATAATTAAAGGACGACAAACAAACCGTGAATTGTTATTGTTGCATACATACATATGTATAAGCAAACAACACACACCTTGTTGTTGTATGTTGCCTGTGTGTGTGTGTGTGTGTGCGTGTGTGTATTATGTTGTCATCTCACAAAAAAACATTTTAAATTTACATAAGATCATATTTCAGTGATTAATCAATTTTCGTCAAATTTAGCAAAGCGAAGGCAGCCGAAAATAAATACAGCGCTCGAAAGTATGCAACAAAAAACTGCATTGTTTGTCAAGGACAAAACAAAACGCCCTGCGATGTAGCGACGCTCATCTATGCAGTCTGTCTGTGTCTGTCGGTCTGTCTGTGTGCCAGTGCCTGTGCCTGTGCCTGTGCCCGTGCATGTGTGTGTGCGTGAGTTAAGCGTGTGTGTGAGTGTGTGTTGCAGCAACAAAAAATTATAAAGCCAAAAGAAACTAGCACAAAACAAAACCAGCAGCAAATATATATACATACATATACATACATATGTAAAAAAAAAAAAACAAGAAAAGAAGAAAAAATACAACAACCAAAAAGAGAAAACACAAAAGCTAAAGTACAAATCAGACGACAAACAACTGAGGCTGCTGCAACCAACACACTCTTACATAGCTACGCACACACGCACACACACAGAGACATACAATAGCCAACCCCAAAAGTGAGGGAAACCACCCCAATGAAGACATTTGGCGCCAGTTGGGCAACAGTGCCGACCACCATGTGGATTCATGCTTCGATGATGCTCAGATTTCAACCATTAATGCCCGCTCTGGCGCTGCTGATGCTGATGCTGCTGCTGCCCGTTCATGTGAGTTGATTGTTTCCACAAAATGTATTTCTATATTCGTTATACCTTATATGATTTTATCGCAAAAGTAAATGCTATAAATAGTTATATACAAGTTAACAGCAACAAAAACAAAAAAAAAAACAATTTTAACCAACATGACAAGCGAGTTTACCACTAAATGTATGTATGTATATGTACATGAGTATGACTGAATTAGTTAACTATTTCATGTACAGCCCGAAAGTATGCAATGATTTTGACATGTTATGTACTCTAAGGCATTTAGGAGTAGTACGCTACCCTACACATGCATATGTATGTATGTATGTATATGTAAATAAAGTAATTTTGCAGACATACAAATATATGTAATATACTCATTTACATATTATTTTATCCATTTACTTATCCAAGAACTTAGTAGGTTTTCAAATAAAATGTCTTCCATTAGAGAATAATATTAAAATATCTGATGACGTTTCTATTTCCGCTCTTAAAGATGACAAGCTAAAGTTGATATTATATGCCCTAGGTTAGGTTCGGCTTATACGGAAGTCTATGTACATATGTACATACATATCTAGGCCAAAAAGTCTCTTGGCTAACAGCCCAACAGCTTAAAATATTTGACACAAGTACAAAATACATTAATTATTTTTTAATAAAAATTGTATTTAAATTTTGTATTAATCTGTGCTTGGATTCATATACCAACATTCTGGACCTAGAGCCTGCTAAACGAATTAAATTAAAATTTAATTATAATAAAAATGATGTAGGGTATTAACTCAGTCGGTGCCATACGCATATAAGTAGTTTTGCTTTTGTTTGTTTTTTTTTTTTCGTTTTCGTTTTGTTTGTTTTTGTTTTGTTGCCATTGGCATTTTGCTACTGACAATGACATTTCAATTCATTCGTTTCAGTTATTGTTTCTCATTCTTCTTCTTTGTTTCGCATGCTTTTTCACTTTTCGCCATCTTCGACTATCTTCCTGCAGTCTGTTTACATTTATGCGAGTCTACTACTGCTACTACTAGTATTAATAGCCCTCAATTTTAGGTGATTACATAGCCTGACAAAAAGCTAATTGCTATGTTTAAATTATCCATGTATCTGTGTGCGTGTGTTTGTTTGTTTGTTTGTATTACAGGTGACGGCACGCTTTTGCGAAGGTGGCCACATCTGTTCCCTACCACGGGAATGTTGCACTCAGGGCTGTTGTCCGCCATATCAAGGTGGTCCCAGACAGTTGGCACCACCATCGGAGCATGTACTGAATTTATTTTTCATCAGCCATTGGTTCTTTTGGTAAGTACCCAGTATTAAGTAAGTAAACAAGTAAATACTTATCAGCGTCATCAACAACATCATCATCATTATCAATATTATCATCATCATTGACGTTGTCATGGCTGCAGTGCATACATATTCCCCAATGACTAGGTGGTGCACTGCAGAGCCATTCAAGGTTGCTTCAGACCAGGCCTGATTGACATAGCTAGTGGTAAATACAATACATATTGCCCCGTATGAGTACCATGAGACCGAGTATTATTATTGTACTAGTATTGGCAACAAAAAGGTGGTCGATGGGGCCGAGCCCCCGCCGATGCCGACTGAGTAGCGTCAAGTCGAGTCGAGACCTTATGCAAGTTGGCCACCCCGGGTCCCCAGACGAGACAGAGACAGTGAGAGACAGTGAGACAGAGAGCAAGAGGGCGCCAAATGGCATTGCCAACTAATGAGACATAATGTCCCCTTCGTTCCGACAACCATTCGTTCACATAATCAAATCTCAAGTCGCCAAAAACCAAAGCAAAACCAAACAGAGCAGAGCCTATGTATATTTAGTTGGCATTCGATAACGAAACGCAGCAGGCCGTGACTAGTACTTTACAATAGTCCAACATATCAGTGACCGTTGGCAGTTCCTGTTCCAGTTCCAGTTCCTGTTCGACTTCCAATTCCAATTCCAGTTTCTGTGGCAATTCAATGGGCTTCTTTATAGAATCCCGACAGCTGCAAACGGAGCAGTAAGCAAAGATTGATGTCCAATACGGATTCATTGAGATTCCGTCTAAATGTCATTTTTCAACTTTTTTTTGTTTTGTTTTGTTTTTTTTTTGTTTGCAGGTGTGTGGTTGTTGCCGTCATTTTAGCGATACTTTGTGCATATTCATTGTGGAAAAAGCGACGTACACTTTGCGGTTGGGGCTTCACGGACCATCATGCACAATCCGAAGGAGATTCTGCCGGTTCCTGTTATGCTCCGCCACAATACAGCCGTTGTAATTCATTTCATCATCCACCGCCCCCATATACAGAGGTAAGTGATATACTAGTATAATACCCTGTAAAAATTTTAAATTGACAATCTATGTTTAATACGGGAAAAAAACATTTTTTTTTATTATTTGCTTAAATTATGAACAAATTTTTGTATGAAACTTTTCTTAGATATCTTATATCTTTGCAAGTTTTTTTCGAGGTTCAAAACTGAATACTCTCCAGATAGTAGTATAGCGCTATAGGAAAGATTTTTTTGTTTTTCTTTTTCTAGACAGTTCCTAAGCATGTGGAAACCTCTTTTAAAATAGATGTTAGATTATTTAAAAAATAATAATATATTATGATTGAGAGTAGGAAAATTTATAAATATTTCTTTATTATCATTGAATAGCCATGGACCCGTTCCGTCTATCAAAGTTTAAAAGTATTTTATAGAGAATATTAATACGGAAATTGTTTTTTTTTTTATAAATATAGGTTACCTCAAAGCCGGACATGTATCCACTAGTGTTCTCGTGCAACAACGACAATAGTAAAGGAAATGCCAACTCCAGCTATTTGATGGTTCAATATTTCCGGAATTATATTGTAAGACCGGCGGGTTCATTGAGTGCAGCAAGCACAGTCGACTCGCTGAGTTCCAGTTTTATATGTAATGTAAATGATGCAAATACGCTCGTACCCCCGCCGTATTCCCGTGCAGCGAGTCCGGAGATGAGTCGTCATTATGGTGGGCAACATGAGTCGACAACGCCTCTGGCGCCGCCTACAACACAATTGGCAATGCCACACTATGGCATACCCAGATCTGCATCGCAGTTGGTCGAGCCGGATTATCAGCCGCGACAAGCACACTATGCCACAGTAGCCGTAGATGGCGGTGGCAACTCTGGCTCGGGTGCAGCACAATATAGCACACGACTCCATTCCTCGCACAGTGGACATTTCTCGCCGGAGGAGCCAAGAGAGACAGCTGGCCATATGCATATGAATGGCGGATTTCTGCAATCTCAAAGCGATCAGCACTTCCGGTACATGACCAATAGCAACAGCAGCTTAAGTGATATCTTTGTGAACAACAGCTGTACAGCTGGCCTGGGCGGCACTGGGCTGGATGCTAGTATGCTGGCCGGTAATGGTGGTGTTGGTGGAGCTGCTGGTGGAGCTGCTGCTGGTACGGCAAGTGGAGCAGGCACGCAGGCAAATTCCATGTGTAGCCTATCGTTGGCGGCTGGCGGTACACCCGTAATATATAGCAATGGCTGTATACAACCAAATCCATTGAATAGCCTGGAGAATTGCTGTCAATTGAGCTCGGCCGTGGAGGCGGCTGCTGCTGCAGCGGCTGCTTGTTCAGCTACAGCGCCCACAACGGCTAGCACCGTATCCGGCGTGAGTAGTTTATCGAATATTGGTACGCCGGGCTCACCGCCACAGGCCACCAGTCCCACTGGGGAAGTGCGTGAAATACTCGACCAAATACGTCAGCTGCAGGAGGGCGTTAGCTATGAACAAATTTATTTAAATAGCGGTGCCAAGCCCCGACTTCAGCATACACACTCTACGCCGCTGGCACGACCTGCTACACTGCAACAAAAATCCACAACTGCTGCTGCTGCTACTGCTGCAGCATCCAACAAGACCAAAAAGTTCTATACATCCAAGGTGCCGACTCCGAATAAGGCGCTCTATATACCCATGGCTGCCATGGTGCCACCCACTGCCCAGCGCTGTGTGCTCAAGAGTCCCGTGAGCAATGTCGTCAGCGGTGCTAGCTTTTTTGTGAATCGCGGTCGGGTTGCGCGCAAGGGCTGGATATCCCGGTCCGCACCCACCACTCCAGGCACTGCGCTGCCACCGAATCGAATGGGCGACGATAGTCCACTGCTCAATGAGCATGATGAGGATGACGAGCATATCGACGATACGGATAATGCTGAACAATTGGAATAATACTGGGATAGCTTGCAATAACAAAGAATTATTAGAATTTCAAGCTCAAGCGCCCCTAGATATGCTATGCTTTTAATCAAACTGAAAATTAATTTCAAGTTTTTGTAGATCTAGAGTTGAGCTAGAGCAAACAAATAAAGGTTTACCTATTAAATGGGCCATTTATTTCGATAGCTAGATATTGACAACAAAGGTGAAAGTGTCTCTTGAACTAAATGAAAAATTGTGCCAGATTGATGAATGATCAAGTTGAAAAGATAATCCATGAAATCGAAAGTAGCTTGAAATCAATGCTAAATAGAAAAAGAAATCTTTTTCTTATTTTCTGAAGATCTCTAAACAGAAAAAAATATATTTTATGTTTGGAACATATTTTTCATAAGATGCTCTATTCCTTTATTAAATAAATTCCTTTGTCAAGACCGATTAATGTTAGTTTCAGATCAAAAATATTGAAATTATATTTCAAGCTTAATTTTTCCTTAGCTCGAGAAAAAGAGATGAATGTACATAAGTATAATATGTACAAGGCTAGTTCTTCCAGTGTTTATAAATCGAAAACTTTCCTCAATTGAATATACTATAATTCTGGATGAAACTTCTACCAAAAAGTGTAGATCTTGATCTTAACCTGGCACATACATACATACTAGTTACTTAAGGACACACAAACAATCGAAATCTAGATATATGGATAATATATATGTATATATATACATATATGTATATTATTTATAAACATATACTTATGTACTATGTATGTATGTATTATATGTAGATAGATAATTCAATCAGCTGATAATTAAAAAACGCAACAGGCTTGGTCCGCACTCGGCCCAAAAGTGTTCCTAACAACAACAATTGATAAATAAATTAATAAAATAAAAAAAAAATAATTTTTTTTTTAATAGTTATATCATTATTAAGAGATATCTATGTATGTACTATGTACTAATCGATTAAAATTTGTTCAGCTAGAAAAAAAAAGAGAAAATTTTCAAAAAAATTTTGATGTGCTTCAATTTTTCTTAATTTCATGTTTAAATTGTAGAGCTTAGAGATAGTGCATGTATGTATGTGTATGTACATATGTATATGTGTGATGTATGTGTGTAATTTATTATGTAGAGATAAGCATGATAACTGTTTAAGCATTCGGCAAGCTTAAAAAGTATCTAATTAATATGAAAAATGCATAAATTTTTAACCCAAACACACACAGAGAAACACACAAGTTAATGAGACTTTCGACAGAAATCAATAAATTAAAAAAAAAATAGAAATAGAAATAGAAAACAAACAAACGAAGAAGAACAAAAAATGCAAATGCAAATTAAAAATAATAAATATATAGAAAAAGAATGCGTTAGAATGCAGCAGTGCCTTTCGACTAAACCAAAACAAAAGAAAATATGAAATATAAATACAACAAGAACAATAACAATAAATATTTAAAAAATTACAAAATAATTAACATAACCTAAACAATGAATTTAAAAGCATTAATTTAATATATATATATATCCTCACTCTTGCAGAAAAACAGAAAATATTTCAATCGTTCAAGCGGCTCTAGGTCCAAGCATATGTAGTTACAGACATATGTGCAGCACAGAACAATAACAAGATCTTTGAACGAAAAAATTCAATTAATTAAAAATTAAACATTTTCTCACATTGTCAAAAAAACATTTGATTCATATGCGATCCCTTCTCATTTTAATACAAATAAAATGAAAGAAATATTTTGGCAATCAGGCAGCCCAGTCGAACGAACGCAGATAGCGATAGACTGTGAAATTATGAAAAGAATTTAATTAATAATAATTAATTGCAATAACATTTGGCATTTAAATTAAAATAAATAACAATTTATCGAAGCAAAAAAAAAAAAATCAAAGACAACCTTTCACGGCAAGCGCCAGCTACCAACTGAAGCAATAGACAGACTGCAGAGTCAAGTTATCCTCAATTTGGAGCACTGTTGTAGCCGAACGCACGCTCGTCTCGTAGAATCTACGAAGTTTGACACACAATACACGATGTGCTCAACACGAAATTCAAATCAATCTTCAATCAATTATTGTAACAAGCAGCTCAACACAAAGCAAACTGATCACAGTTCAGAGTAACAGAGTTGCTTTCGATTATTCTGCAAGAGTAAAGAATAAAATAAAAAGAAGAACAGAAGAAAAGAATACAAACAAAAGAACAGCACGCAAAAAACAATCCAAAGAACGGCAATATTTATAAAAAGCTTTAAAATTAAGTAAATAACACGAATACATGTAAGATATGTATGTATATACATATATATACAGTCTCTCTATATACATATATATATTTTTAATGGCATTTTACAGCTGATAAGCACAAAAAGAAAGGAAACATTTCCACGCCTAAAGCCGCCATTTTCTTTTTTGATTGAAGAAACATATTTAATAATTCCCAATTAGTTGTAGCTCTATTAAATACAAACGCATGCAATTAAACAAATTTTAAAAAACACAAAAGAAACACAAAAAAATTAAAGCAAAAGGGAATTGTTACAAGAAAAAAACATGCAAAATGAAAGAAAGCAATAAACAATAACCACAAAAACACAAAAGCAAACAAAGTCAAGCATA
>JBANCX010000684.1:0-14320 GCA_037040065.1 Dettopsomyia nigrovittata | reverse complement strand
CTGAGATTTTAAAAGCGCTTTCCACAAAAATTTTAAGCTCTTGTCATTGGGGTTTAAAATACATTGTACGGACCACTTGAGAGGAGAGTTTGTTATCTTTCGTTGTCATCTGCTTCTCATGCTTTTGTACGTACGCACTATATGGCGCTTACCTCCCAAATGAGTCGAAAATCCTGCTGTTCGACTCGTAACAGCTCACAGGTTGTCTTCGTTACCACGGTGCTGTCGCGTGGCAGGTCGTGTAGTATCGATTCACCAAATGTGGCGCCAACGCCAAGATTACACAAAGTGACGGAGCTCTGCAAAAGAAGAACAGAAGATAAAGAACAAGTTGATGAAAAACTGTATGAATAAATAGTGCAGAGTAAGAGAGAGTAAGAGAAGAGAGAGAGAGAGTGGGATGTATATAAAGTGGACTGCTGCTATAAAGCTGCTCAAGCTTAGAGACTTATGTTTACATTTTTTTAGTCTTGTTGTATCTGTCGTGGTGTGTCTGTCTGTGTTAGCTAATTGCTCAATGTGCCACAAATTTGTTTCAATATCTTGTGGCAAATTTTTGTTAGCAAATATTTGCTTACAAGCTGTAATCACTTTATTGCATAAAGCGTATTTTTGTTCGTCGCCTTCTTTATTTAGTTTTTAACGTCAGCGGAAGTTCGGCCATTAAACCGGAAACAAGGCTAACCAACAAAGAAAGGAAAAACGATTTGCAATTTTCGTTGACAGTTTTCAGCTACAAAAGACAATAGAACAAGTTAGTAACTAAGTGTACTAAATGCCAGTTAACCGCAACATTGAAATTGACATTTTAGCTGCAATTTAATGCTCTGTGTTTTATTGTTCAAGCACTGATAGGGTATACATGGTTTGGCTTGATGAAGGGCCTTAATTTTATTATATTTATTATGATTTCTTCAATTGTAGTTTTAAGACTTGCTACAAATACCAATGAGCTTACGACTTATCGATCTGCATTAAGAGAATTTCGAATTCCATAACCACAAAGTCTAATAACGAAAAATTCGAATAACAGGTGTAATTTTTCACCTATGATCTTGAGGCTCAGCATACGTAATGATTATCGTAATATTGATCTATCGTATTAATTTTATGTCTATCGGATGAAAATTGTGAGTTTTATAAAGCAAACAAATTTGCCGTCGCTAGCAGCAGAGCAAAGACCGTGTACTGCAGTCGGTTGAATAGTCGTTGTGTTACGATTTGTTTTTTTATAGGGTATTAGCCAGTCTTGTCTAGCTCATTAGCTGATTTTTGTGTATTATTTGTTGCCAAGTTTTTTTGCATCTGCGGTTTTTGTTGTTGTTGCTGTTGGTTTGTTTGTTTATACAGGTTGTTTGCTGTTTGCTTTTGTGTTCTTGTTTCTTCTTTTTTTTTTGTTATTATATTTGTGCTGTTTGTTTTCCCAGTAGATAACTTCTTAGCAGCACCCAAGGGCTCAGCCTCAATTCAGTTTTGGCTTAAAGTACGCTGTTGTAACCACAGAAAGCCGCCGCCTCTCTCTCTGTCAAAAACTCATTCACATTGATGCATGATGTTTGAGGCAGGGTATGTAATTGGCTTAACAAGACTTACACACGACCGCAAAATTGTTAAACTCGCATTAGTTGTTGTTAAAGCTTTCTGTGTGTGTGCATGTGTGAGTGTGCCTTGCTTTGCTTGAGCTTTCTGTACAGTTATTAGTGTTCGGTGTTCGTACAGTGGGACACAGGTAGTTTGGCTCTGTTAAAAATACTTAAGAATCCGCTATAAAAAAAACATTATAATTTAATTATTTATGCGCTGTGTAATTACTTTTGTTGTTATTGCTGGTCAAGTGCTGAGTTGAATCTTTACGCTTTTCAGTTTTACTTTACGCTTGATTTATGGTAAGCTTTTGTTTTTGACATGGCCAGAAAAGCAAACAGAAAATAGGTGAAATTTGTCTGTAAGTATTTCCCTTTATTTCTGGCCTCATTTATGTTTTTGGCGTGAAAACGCCATAAATTTAATTGCTTTCTAATTTGTTAAAGAGCTGCTCTTGTTGTTGGCCAAAATATTTAGATAATTTGTTTTATTTTAGCCATGTTTATAACGCTTTTTGTATATATCAATCGACCCACGCACATTAAGAACCGCATGAATTCCATTAAATTGAGTTTTCAATTGAAATTTGAGTGATTTTCTAACAGAAGCAATATTTTCTATAAATATTTATTTATTTTGAATTAAATTTTTAGCTCAAAATGGAATTTTTAATTATTTTTATTATAATTTGCCTTGAATGAATTTTGTTTGATATTTTTTCCGAGCATTTGTTTATATTTTTCGAAATTTTTTTGGCAATAAAATTGTGTTTTTTAATGAGCCAAACATACAATTTGTTTGAATTGTTTAAGTACTAACAGTTTCTTTTTATTTTTGATTATTTTATAGAACTTTTTTGTAGATCAACAAATTTTTAATGAGCTAAATATTTATTTAAGCAGTTTGGCAGCTTTTATTTATCTACTAAAGAAACGAAAATAAAAAACTTTTTTTTATATTTTTGTTTGTCTTTTTCTATAGATAATTTTGAAAATATTTCTGTTTTATTTTCAAATTTTCTGTTTAAGATAATATATGAAATCTATATTTTAACTCTTTTAAAGCATCAAAAAAGCTTCTGGCTGGCTTAAATAATGGTTTGTTTCGTATCTAAATATAGGGTTCAGAGAGTGCAAGTATTTTAAGTGAAGAACTGTCTTTAAAGTGAAAGGTTTGTTGTAGTAAAAGTAGCCGAAAAAAAAAAAACAAGTTAACCTAAAAGTCTAGCATTTGAATGATCTATTTAGACCAACTACATTTTAGACGGAACTATGTTTTAAGTCTAATTATATAGAAAAGACTTTCTGGAGTAAAAAACTCATTGTTTAAGTCTATTGAAAATATAGATTAACAAAATAGTTAGTTTAGTACAAGAGTTTAACCTAGATTTGACATTAAAGCTCTACAAGCATCTTTTATTTGATTCCCTTTTTGGCCAAAGCAATCTGCTTTCGACTAAATAAATCCATTAAAATTGTCTTAAATATGAATGAATGCAAGCCCAAGGTTCAGAAACAAAAAATGTTTTTCATACAAAAAATTGGGAAAGCTTTCAATCGCAAAAAAAAAGGGATTTTGTGTCTCTCTCGTCTCGCAATCAAAGGAAATGCTAACGATATGACTTTTATATACATGTATGTAGATGTAACTTATATGTATTTATACATAGTAGTATCTATGTATGCATTTGTATCTGGGCACGTACATTTTAAACATTTGCATTGCCATGTTTTACCTTTGCATAATGTCGCGTTGATTGCTCCACATTATACGAACAACTGCGACGAAATAACATTTTTTTTTTGTTGTATTTTAATTTAAATTTGTTAAAAGATTTTTGCACAATTTTTTAGTATTTGTATTTAGACGCGTGTTTATTTGTTGTCTGTTGTATATTTTGAATGAACACGCATGTGCTTTGTTTATGGGTCAGAAAAAGATACAAAAAAAAGATACAAAAAAAAGATACAATGAATTAGCTTGTGGCTATAGCTACAGAGCGCTGTAGTTTTTTTTAGCAGCTTTTTTTTTTACGGCCAAGTGATAAATGATTTGCAAGCGTGCTCAGCGCCACAATATTTATGTATTTATGGCTTAGTTATTACACTTATGGCCAAATGCTTGGACGTTAGTTAACAAACGTCTTTAAAACGTCTTTTTCTTTTGAACTCTTTTAGTTATAAACAAAACTACAAATTAATGTTTGTAAACTTGTTATTAATTCTGTTTTTTTTGGTTATATTTTGCACACTTTTAATTGTCTGGCCAACTGCTGCTCTTTTTGCTTTTTAAGCCGCTTTTTGTTTTTGTTTTTTTCTTCTTGTATTGTGCAACCGCGCGGCGACGCGTCGTTAACTGAACTGAACTGAAGTTGAGAGACGAAATACAAAAATAATGCCGTCACACGGCAGAGCTTAAATTAGCAGCAGCAGCAACAGAAGCAGCAGCAGCAACAGAAGCAGCAGCAGCAACAGGCGACATAATACCAAACGAGAGCTTTGTTTGTATTTGTGTGACGCTGCAACGTGTTGTTTAAAGTTGCTGAAGTGTGGCAGCTACAGACGTAAAAGAATAACAATAGCAACTGTGTGGCATGAAAAAAAAACAACAAAAAATTGGCACAGCCTCAATCAGGCATGCAGAAGTACATTGTATGTATAACATATCATATGTTTAACTGGTCAATAGCCAGATTGGCCAAAAATAATATGGTTTGTTGCAGCTCTATTTACTTACAGAGATGCAACTTACTTACTTTACTTACTACCGACTTCACTAACTACTATGCTTTCACTCAGTCAAATGCAATTAATGCTGCTCATGTGACAAGGCTATGCAGCCCCCAATGACTGGCCAAATGGCCAAACAGTTGTTGTTGCTGCTTGCGTTGCTGCTGCTCTGGCTGCGCTTGAAGAATTTTCTATGCTCATTGCTTCCGTCTCTGGCAGCAGCTGTTTGCAGTTGTTGTAAATGCATTCATTGCTAATACACATGCATTGCTGGATGCCATCTATATGTCTGTACGTGTATCTATCGTTGTATAAGTGCGGGTGTATACATGTATTTGTATAGCTTTGGGCGCACATGTTGCGTGTGCGAGTGTGTGTGTGTGGCTAATGTAAAATTGAATATGAGCATGTAATTGGGCACAAAGTGTATACACTGAGCACAAAACTAACATGTTTCAATGCTTAAAAATAATGAACAAATAAAATGTTGAACGAAAAATTCAATTTATTTTATTTATACTATTTTAACTAAATAAATTTGTATTAAAATTATATAAATAATTGTTAAAAAATAGTCAAAAAAATATATTTTTTATCTCTTTATCACTGAATTTACAAGCAACTAATCTAAACGAATTAATTTGCTTGCTTTACCAACACTAATTTAGCTCTATTGCTGCAGCAAACATCAACTTTTCGCTTTCGTATATTCGCTCAGTGTATTTGCATTCGCAATTAAGCTGCAAGTTCATCATAACTGCATTCGTCCAGTCAATTAAAAGTCTTCCTTTAATTAGCCAATAGTCCCAATAGCTCTCAGCTTATTAAAATTTATCAAAGCCAAATGCAATAATTCCATTGATAAAGTTCAAGCTTTAATATTGCCAGTGTTGCCTTAAGTTAAATTTGATTTTTTGTAGCAGTGTTGCTCTACAAAAAAACAGAGAGAAAATAAGCTAACAAAGTCAATGACTGCAGACAATGAGTAAGCTCGTTCGCTTGGAGAGGTAATTTCATGAACATCAACTCTCAGCTAATAATTATATGCAAAAAACAAACAGTGTGTACACACTTATTTTTGCAAAAATATGCATAACATGTGCTGTATGCACTTTATTATTTAATTAATCAATTAAAGTGCAATTTAATTGTTTTTATTATTACAAAAAATGTGTTTTTTATTATGACATAATATGTTAATTAATACTTTTTATTAAAAATTTGTGTTTTTTTCAGTATATTTAACATATTGTCTGCTTGAAAAGTTGCATTAAATTATAATTATATATTTTTTTAACATTTTTTTAACATTTTTTTTTAATAACATGCACCGTTAGAAAAGTGTCGCAAATTAAATAGAAATTTTTCCACGCTTTTCACGTGAAAAAGAACAACTTTGTTGCCACACTCATGCGTTGTTGCATGTTCTGTGCAAATTAGATAAAAAAACTTCTAGAAAAAATGTTTAAAACAATAAATAAAATGGCTTAATACTCTTAATATTGAAATATAAGCCAAGTTTTAAGTGAAAATACAACTATTTCTATTAAAAATTCAATCAGTTTCGATAAAAAACAAAAAGAGAAAACTTTCCAACACTGGAAAAGTCTTCAACTTTGAACCAAAGTTCAACTGATGTACGGCAGTCGTATATGCAAATACTAGTTCTCTGTAAAGTATGCTGATTGAAGGTAGGAATTCAATGCATCTGTCTGATCAAAAGAGAAATACCTGGAAAAGTGCAAAAGCTTTTGCATAAAACTTGAAGAATTTTTAGCTTTTTCTTCATTTTTTTCAGCTTTAAATCAGTCAATGGCAATTCGTATGTAAATAACCGAAAAATAGTTCGAGCATAAAACGCAGCGCAGATAAAATGCCAAACGATGAAGAAATTTTCTTTTTCAAGTTCTTGCAACTTTTTGAGCCAACAACAAAAAAAATAAGATAAAACTGAAAGCAACAAGCTGTAAAAAGTAAAAAGAAACTAGTTGAATAAAATGACAATCTGATATAGATATCTATCTAACAGATACATAGAATATATCTTGAAGATTACTTTGGTGCAGCTGCCAAACAAACATGTTTTTGGCACAATCTTTGATTGTAACAACTATCCAATGTCAGAAACTTATGACAGTCACTGTCAGACAACATTATTTAGACTGTTTGCCAGTTAACAAGGCTAATAACTAGCTCTTACCAACAAGACGCTGTCTAACAAACATATTCTCTCTTAAATAAACCAAATTAAAAGATAATCAACAAGTTGAGAACACAAATTTTTATTAAATTTTCTAAATTATTTTGTAATACGTTCCACGTGTAAATAGATGCCACCAATTGAAGCTAAAAACAGAGATTTTGGATCATATGTAAGAGGTATGTCCGTTTTATCACAAACTGAAAACTTAAAGTTTCTGATCAATTGGGCCAGGCCAATACGTGTTTGCATTTGGCCAAAACGCATGCCAATACAATTGCGAGGACCATCACCAAAGGGTAACCATTCAACAGAGTCACGAGCCGCAACTTGTTGCGGTGAGAAGCGTTCTGGATCAAATTTCTCAGGATCTGGATAAAAGTCTTCATCGCGATGAAAGGCAGCTGCGGGTATTATAATATGAGTACCCCGCTCAATGACAAACTTTGGATTATCGGGTACAACATAGTCATTCAAAGCCTTGCGTTCTAACAGAGGTAGTATAGTATACAAGCGAAGGGTTTCTATGAAATCAGAAATAGTTTAGTATCAGTACTTTACCATAGACTTATCTTAAACTCACCCGATATAACCTGATCTAAATAAATCATTGCCTTAATGCCTTCATAGGTCAGTTCTCCATTGTTTTGTTGCAAAACATTCTCAATTTCTTCTCTTAACTTGTCCTGTATATCAGTATGCTGAGCTAGTTCATATAAACCAAAGCTCATCGTCGACGAGGATGTCTCAAATCCAGCAACAAAGAATACAAAAACTTGAGCAACCAATTCACCAAACTCTAGACCCGAAATCACCTCACCATTGTCTAGAGTGAAACTGCCCTTTTTCTTTAGCTCCATCAGCATTTCCATGAAATCATTTCTCTTGATATTCTCTTGTTCCCGATATGCCATTGTATCGCGTACCAAGTTCATAAAGAACTGATGTATTTCCTCAGGTGTCTTTCGATATCTCAGCTTTGCTGCCAAGGCAGGAAAGCTAAAGTGAAAAGCTGTCAAGAGCGTGCCATGTCGCACTTCGGTGAAAGCTTTACGTCCCATAGTTCTAAAATCTGAGTTAGGAACTCTCAAAGAGTTACATTTAATGCCAAAGGCACAAGTGCCTATAACATCTGTCGTAAAACGTGCCATCAAATCCTTGATTTCTATTATAGTTCCCTCCAATGTGGCTGGAACTTGTTCACACATCACTTCAACAAACTCATCCGATACATTGATAACTGTGGGAAACATAAATTTCATTTTTCCCGATGTAAATGTCGATGAGAGTTTCTGTCTCATTTCCCTCCAACGTTTGCCATCCAAGTTGAATAGATGTCCGGACAATGGATCGTCTCTAACATTATGGAACTTGCCTCTATCCGTAAAGTTACTGAAATCTTTGATTAAAATATTCTTGGCCAACTGGATGTCCATTATAAATGCCGAACGTTTGTGCAGGAAGTGAAAACCAACAAATGGAAAACCATTTTTTCTAAATTTGTTATAATAATCATGCAAAATGTTATAAACAACTCGATCTTTTCTAAATCCAAGCATATTGCCATAGAAGGGATGTGGTGTCTCCTGTGGTATACCACGATTCTTCCAATAATTTATATTCTGATGGAACAGATAGGCCACCAGAGCGACTATTGTGATTACCAAATATAATAAAATTAAGAACATTTTGTTGAGTTGCTTTCAATTCACTTAAAATTTTCACTGAAACTGAACAAGATCTGCTCACAAAGTTCGTCTTTTATAGATCTTAAGATGTTTGATAACAGTCTCAAGTACTATCTCAGTACATTTAACTAATTTAGTGTTTTATTATTGACAAATATGATAATGAATGTCTAAAGATTAAATCAACTATTCTCTCTCTTAAATAAACAATCAAATAAAGAGTAACAAGTCACGCTGAATGCCTCTCTTCAAAAATCAGAGAGACTCTTACTCTCTCGACAGATAACAAAAGAGAGCGAGAGAGAGACTGGTAGAACATGTTTCTCAAAACAAACAACAAAATAAATTCAATTTTCAAAGGCACGCGCCGGTTAACAAAAATATACTAAACAATACCCTGTACGCCTTGCATATTAATAATAAACATCATCAATCAAATGATCTCTGTTCATTATTCTATAATGAGTAGGTTGCTCTACTTGTACTTATAGTATATATAAACACTAACAAAGAGTCAAGGCTTATTATATGACTACGCTTCAGTAAGTAGAAGTATGACAACATTATACGCCAAAAAAATTATAATTTTTAATATAAAACTCGTTCCGCAAGCAGAGAGATACCTCAAGTGAACGCTGTTTGGCTCAAATATCAATCAAGCCAACACAATTGGCGCCTGCATTTGGCCAAAACTGCTTTCCTAGGACCATCTCCAAAGGAACTGTCTCCAAAGACACGGACAGCTACTTGTTTTCATCCAATAACATATATATTTAACAAAACCGTTTAGATAATATATCTTATATTCAAATAAAATCACTTTAAAACTAAATATTCTATCAAAATAATTCAATATTTTTAAACAAAATTATTCTTGTTGCTCCTAAATGCGTTCCGCACGCAAATAAATGCCTCCAACAGTGCCCAAGATCAATGACATTGGATCATATTTAAGGGGTATATCTGTTTTATCACAAACTGTGAACTTAAAGTTCCGGATCAGTTGAGCGAGACCAATACGTGTTTGCATTTGGCCAAAACGCAGGCCAACACAATTGCGAGGACCATCTCCAAAGGGTAACCACTCAACAGATTCACGAGCAGCTACTTTTTCAGCTGAAAAACGTTCAGGATCGAATTTCTCAGGATCTGGATAATAGTCCTCATCGAGATGTATGGCAACAGCTGGTATAACTATTTGAGTACCCTTCTCAATAACCAATTTTGGATGACCGGGTACAACATATTCATTTAGAGTCTTTCGCTCGAGGAACGGCACGATTGTGTAAAGTCGCAGAGTTTCTATTAACAATATGAATTAGAAGTTGGGAATCATTTAAATAGCACTTAACCTTACCCGATATCACTTGATCCAAATATTTCATATCTTTAATACATTCATAGGTTAATTTTCCCTTATGTTGCTGCAGAACATTCTCAATTTCTTCCCTAAGTTTATCCTGTACATCGATATTCTGTGCGAGCTCATATAATCCATAGCTCATTGTTGACGAGGATGTCTCAAATCCCGCCAAATAAAAGACAAAAACTTCAGCTGCTATTTCACCAACAGTCATGCCTGTCACGACCTCTCCATTGTCCAATGTGAAACTTCCTTTTTGCTTAAGTTCGATCAGCATTTCCATGAAATCATTTCTCTTGATATTCTCTTTCTCTCGATAGGCAATTGTTTCCGTCACGAGGTTCATGAAGAACTCATGTACATCCTCGGGAATCATGCGCATTCGTAGCTTGCGAGCAAGCGCAGGAAAGCTCATTGAAAATGCCGTAAGTACCTTACCATGCTTGAATTCTGTAAAAGCTTTCTGTCCCATTGTACGGAAGTCTGTACCAGGAGTCCGCAAGGTATTACATTCAATACCAAAAGCACAGGTTCCAATGACATCAGTGGTAAAGCGTGCCATCAAATCTTTGATTTCAATTATAGAGCCTCCCGTTGTGGCGGGTATCTCTTCAAACATAACCTTTACGAACTCATGCGATACATTGATAACAGTCGGAAACATAAACTTCATTTTACCCGAAGTGAAAGTTGGCGACAGCTTCTGTCTCATTTCTCTCCAACGTTTGCCTTCAAGATTGAATAGATGCGCAGAAAGCGGATCATCTCTTTCATTATGAAACTGTCCACGATCCGCAAAATTTGTAAAATCTTTGATTAAAATATTTTTAATCAAGTTAATGTCAATGATGAACGCCGAACGCTTATTCAGGAAATTAAAGCCAACAAATGGATACGAAGATTTACGATATTTATTATAATAATCGACTAGAATATCGCGTACGACACGATCCTTACGGAATCCAATTAAATTCCCATAGATTGGATGAGGTGGATCCTGTGGTATGCCCCGATATTTCCAATAGTTAATATAACGATGCAAAGCATACGTTAATAGAGCCGATATAATGGCTAACAAATATATTAAGATCAGCATTTCACGAATCGATTTCAATGACTGAACGTTTACTGGAGCGAATGTTGCATTTTATATTCTCAAATGTCGCGTACGCAATATCAGCATGAGTCGGCGGATAATTTGCTCTTTTCATGATTGCTCGACGTTTATAACTTTTATTTTTCTACAGACAGACGCTCTGGAGCTCATCTAAGATTATGATTATAGTTATCTTTTGGCTGTCGTGAAGAAAACAACAAACAAATAAAATTGCGCAGATCAAGACTAGTCCCCAAATACAGGTGTAATCGTGAGTAGAGCGAACAACTCAGATAAAGCTTTGACCTCATGCAAATACAGCTGAATTAGCAGCTGATTTTTCAGCAGTACTGATAACAGATTATTAGAACATTCTCTCATTAAATAATAATAATTTCTTGTTTATTCTCTTTTTGGTCAGTTTCTTTAATAAATTAATTCTAAACACGTTCCGCCTTCAAATATAAACCTCCTTTTGTGCCTAGTACAAAAGATTTTGGATTATATATAAGAGGTATATCAGTCTCATTACAAACACTGAATTTAAAATTCTTTATCAATTGAGCCAGGCCAATACGTGTTTGCATTTGGCCAAAACGCATGCCAACACAATTGCGAGGACCATCTCCAAAGGGTAACCATTCAACAGAGTCACGAGCCGCAACTTGTTGCGGTGAGAAGCGTTCTGGATCGAATTTCTCAGGATCTGGATAAAAGTCCTCATCGCGATGTATGGCAGCAGCTGGTATCAGTACCTGAGTACCCTTCTCAATTAGGAATTTTGGATCATCGTTGACTTCATAATCATTTAAAGCTTTGCGTTCAATAAACGCCACAAGTGTGTAAAGACGAAGAGTTTCTATTGAAATTTGAAGTACTTAAATGAGCATCAAGTGTGCAATACATATTTCAATCCACTTTTAACCTTACCCGATATAACTTGATCCAAATATTTCATTGCTTTGATACTTTCATAGGTCAGTTGTCCATCGTGTTGCTGCAGAACACGCTCAATATCTTCTCTTAACTTATCCTGTATATCTGTATGCTGAGCGAGCTCATACAACGCATAGCTCATTGTGGATGAAGAGGTCTCGAATCCGGCCACATAGAAGACAAATACCTGAGCTGCTATTTCACCAACAGTCATGCCTGTCACCACCTCTCCATTGTCCATTGTAAAGCTTCCCTTTTGCTTAAGTTCAATTAACATTTCCATGAAATCATTTCTCTTGATATTCTCTTTCTCTCGATAAGCGATTGTTTCCGTCACCAGGTTCATGAAGAAGTCACTTACATCGACAGGTGTAAAGCACATTCGCAGCTTGCGGGCAAGCACGGGAAAGCTCATTGCAAACGCGGTCAAGAGCACTCCGTGTCTAAGCTCCACCAAAGACTTTTGGGCCATTGTACGAAAATCTGTATTAGGAGTGCGCAAGGTGTTGCATTCAACACCGAACGCACAGGTGCCAATAACATCTGTCGTAAAGCGTGCCATCAAATCTTTGATTTCAATTATGGAACCTCCCTTGGGTATCTTTTCAAACATCACCTTCACGAACTCATGCGATACATTGATAACAGTCGGAAACATAAATTTCATTTTACCAGAGGTAAAAGTTGGTGACAGCTTCTGTCTCAATTCTCTCCATCTCTTGCCATCCACATTGAATATATGACCTGTCAATGGATCATCTCTTTCATTATGAAACTGTCCACGATCCGCAAAATTGGTAAAATCTTTAATTAAAATATTCTTAACCAATTTGATGTCCATTATAAAGGCAGAACGTCTGTGCAGAAAGTTAAAGCCAACAAATGGAAAACCAGTTTTTCGATATTTATTATAATAATCGGCAAAAATATCATGTAAGACACGATTCTTACGGAATCCCGTCAAATTTCCATATAATAAATGTGGCGGATCTTGAGGTATACCACGATTCTGCCAATATTTGCCATTCTGATGTAAGAAATATACAATCAGCGCTACTAAAGCCAACACCAAATATATTGCTAAGCACAACATACTATCTTTAATTAAAACGTTCTCCGAACAAAGCACGGCAAACACTGAGCTCTGCTGAAGCGAATCTATAGCATTTTATGTATTCTCGTTTGTTTCGTGGACAACGCAATATTATTATTTGGATATTGTGAATATAAGCATGAGTCAGCGTATTTAATGCATTTTTCATGCTTGCAAGTCGCGTATTATTTAGTGAGAGAGGAGAGAGCGCGTAAGAGAGCCGCTTGCCTATCTCTTAGATTAGATTTAACTAGAGCTGTCGTAACATGTTTAAAAATTTCGTTTTAACTCTCACAATTTACAGCGAGAGAACAGGTTTAACAACAGAGAATACAAATCAAATTTTTGATCTTTTTTATTTGGTTTGGTTTGGTTTGGTTTTGTTTTGATTTTTTGCAGCTATTTATAGCAAATGTTTTATTTATATGTATATAAATAAGCGATGCGTGCTAAAATTTGATAATATAACGCCTTAAATGACATTACAATTGAATATTTAGTTAACTGATTAGATTTGTTATCTATCAGCTTGACTATCTATTACAATTTCATTATGAATTTGCAAGAAAAATTGATTTTTTTTTATTGTTAAGTAAGGCTGAGTTCATCGACTACCGATAAAGGTTATCAGCTATAATGCCACAAGTCTAAAAGGAAATTATATTAAAGTGAAAGAAAGGTAACTTTACCAACAGATAAATAATCAAAGTTTTGAGTAAAAACCTTGTCAATTGATAATATCTATTTTTTATTCACTGTTTTCTATACACTTAACACTGTCATGTGCATCAATAGAAACTTGAGTTTGTCTTGTTGTCTTGCAAATTATTGGCACTGGATTTGGCCAGAATCCATAGCTTGGATATTGCTGCTGTGACAGTTACCAGTTCTCTCAATGTCCTTAGCTGCCAGTTATGGTTTTGTCCTTGTCTCAACGACACGAGCAAAAAAAAGCTGAACAAGTGTACAAGTTGTAGCAGCAGAGAGCTCACAACATGTTTGGCTTAAACAAATATAGTAGTTCAGCTGACATTTTATTTAATTGCGTGCGCTCTCTTTTGGCGGTTAGTGCGAAAAGTGTTCAATTATAAATGACAAATATACGAGTACAAGTACAAGGCAACAGCTTTCTTCTTTAAGCCCAAGTTGTTGGACGCATTTTGTACAGATGGCTTTAAGCTGACCTTGAGCTGTCACAGTTGTCGCCCTAGTTCTGTTTTTTGCTGTCAAGTCATGTGAATTTTCGCTATATAACAAAAGCCAACGCAAACTGCTTGGCCATATGCATAATGAATGCATGACTAAAAAACAAAAGGAATGTATTCTTTAAGAAATCAACGAAACATAATATAAAAGAAAATGGGCAAAGAGGGAGAGAGAGAGAGAGAGAGAGAACACTAGACTGCACTTATACGCTAAATAAAAAATGCAAATTTATATATGTAACATAAGAGCAAAGCTTTTATCTTAGCCTTCATGCGAAGAAAGTTTATATTTTTTTGATGTTTTATTTTATTTCACATATTTTATTTATATTTTTTTACCTTTTTTTCGTTCAAAAAGTGTCATCACTGTCTTGGCACTAACTTGTATCTGCAACTGCAACAGCTTTCAGCTGATTTGCTGCTGCT
>JBANCX010000683.1:0-14331 GCA_037040065.1 Dettopsomyia nigrovittata | reverse complement strand
AATTTAATTTAAAATAATAGTGGAAAATTCAAACACTTTACGTGCTTTTGTGGCAAAGTTTTGTCGGGCTGCTCTTTGTTAATATAATATAAGCGCACTGCCTATGTATAGTATTTGTATTTATTTTAAATTTAATTGTTTAATTTTTTTTAAATAAAAAGAGGTTCCCGGCGCGCTCCTCTCTCACCCTTTGTTTGTTTGTTTCGTTTGGATTTTTTTGTTTTTTTTTAAAAGCTACTCACTTGTTGATGTGTTGCCGCCTGATGTACGGGCGTCAACGGCGGTGGCTGTGATGATTGTGCCGTAGTCTCTGGCTGTACAGCCAAATAGATTTTTGTTGGACCTAAGACGCCTAGCTTGCCATTGGATTCTTGGGCTGCAGTGAATTAATATAATAAATTAGTTTTGCAGCCATTTTAATCAAATTTTAAATCATTACTCACCTTTCATTAGCTGCTGTTTAACTTGTGTTTGCACCAACTGCAGCTGTTGTGCGGTAAAATCATTGCCCACCAGACCTTGCAACACAATGCGTGGACCATGTTCCGTTTGCAACACTTGTGCTGTTACACATTTGATGACAGTGCCTGGTGGTTGATTCTGCAGAAGACTTTCCTCAACGCTAAGCGGTTGCTGCTGTTGTTGTGGCTGCTGCACTTGCTGCTGTTGCACCACTTGCTGCACAATATGTTGCTGCTGCTGCTGCTGATGTTGTACGGTCTGGACTTGCTGCTGCTGCTGCACTACAACTTGCTGTGGACTTTGTTGCACAATGGTTTGCTGCTGTTGCTGCTGCTGCTGCTGCTGCTGGGGCAGTTTAGTTGGGGAACTCTGCGGACTGGCCTGATTTACAGCCGGTGTTGCATTGTTGGTTACAATATGCGCATTGCCATCGCCCTGATGTTTGATGTGTGCCACAATTTGGGCCTGATTGTTGCCAAGTGGCTTAACAATCACTTGCTGGCCATTGATGGTGGCCACTTGCAGTTTACCCTGCGCCAATTGCTGGGCCAATGTGGAATTAGGCACCAGCACTTGTTGTGTTGTTGCCTCATTGCTTTCATTGCTTGTTTGTGGCTTCTCTTCGATGATTTGTTGCTGCTGATGTGGTTGTTGTTGTTGTTGCACAACAAGTTGTTTGATCAATTTTGTTTGTGTGGTGGGCGATGCTTGCACCGCTTGATTGGTTTGTACCACAAATTGCTGCTGTGGCTGTACTATATGTTGTTGTTGTTGCACTTGCTGTTGTTGTTGCACCTGCTGTTGTTGTTGCACCTGCTGCTGTTGTTGTTGCTGCTGCTGCTGCTGTTGTTGTTGCTGTTGCTGCTGTTGGGTTTGTATCTGTTGTTGCACCATTTGCAGCGCCTGACTTTGCGGCACATTGCGCTGTGTGACAATCGTTTGACCCGGACTCAATATTATACGCTGTCCACCTACAACAATCTGCTGTTGCACGTTACTCGTATTGACAATTTGCTGTATGACCTTCTGTGTTGCCTGCTGATTGACAACAATTTGTTGCTGTTGCTGCTGTGGCGCTTGTTGTATGTGTTGTATGGCTTGCTGATTGACAACAATTTGTTGTTGTTGCACGGTAGCAGTGGCTTGTTGCTGCTGCTGCTGTTGTTGTTGCGGTTGCTGTTGACTTGGCGATGCAGATATGATGACCTTTTGGCCTTGTGCACCCTGAGTAACCAACAATTTTGAGCCGGACTGCACAAAAACTTGTTGGCCCCCAGAAGCTGTTGTTACCACTTTCGGCAATAATTTTTGCACCGTAGGCGAAGCGGTGCTTGTGACAGCTGTATGGTGCTGTTGTTGTTGCTGCTGCTGCTGCTGCTGTTGTTGTTGTTGTTGTTGCTGTGCCAACAAGAATTTATTCTTGACCTGTGCCAAGGGCAGCGTTACACGCTGAGATGTTGCCAAGGTTTGCGGTGCTGGAGATTTAGTCACATTCACCTGCTTCAGTGCAATCTGTTTAATCACTGGAGATGCAGTTGCCGCAGATGTTGCGGCTGACATGGTTTGTGTCGTTGTGGACAGAGCTTTGATCGGCAATTTAGTTTTCATACCTGTAGCACAAGATTGTTAATAAACAAAGATCTTAATTCTTGGGCTATTTAAACTCACCTGGCGTTGCTGCATTGGAGCTGGTTGTTGTTGTCAAGACATGTAGTTTACCATCGGGCATTTGCACCAACTGCTGACCAGGATTTAAGCCACGCACACTTACTTTACCATCGGGTCCACGTATGATTTGTACTTTATGTGGCGTTGGTGCCGGCGTTGTGGGCGCGGTCTGCTGTGTGGCATTCACAGATGGGGACGGGCTTGCCGCAGCTGCTGTTGTCGTCGCAGTTGCTGTGCGTGCCACTTGGGTGACAGCCTGCTGTATGATGCGTGTGGTGCCATCCGGATTTTTAACTATTACACGTCTACTGCCAATAACTTGACCTTTAACTGGAAGTGAGAATAGAAGCAGTTGTAAATAACAATTATTTATAAATCTATAAAAAAAAAATGTTTTCCTGACTTGGCAATCAGTAAGAAGCGTACGAGCAATAAGCTAAATTCTAACCCCAAACGAGGGAATTTATAAGCCAATCCTTACCTGGTGTGGATGAGCGCGTCAATTCATTGCTGGCAATTATCTTGCGTTGCTGATGCGCTGCACGTTGCAATTTCAATTGCTGTTCCATCTTATCCTTGACATCATCATTGCCTGGCTTGGGTGCCAGTAAGACACGTGTACCACCGGCTGGACTTCCATTGGAGGTAGCATTCAAGGAAGCGGCATTGGCAGCTTCCAGTTGACGTGAGGCAACAGAGCGTGTTACTGTGGCCAGACGCACTTTCTCTTGCTTTTCGCCAATAAATTTAATTTCCCACAACTCCAACTTATCCTCATCCACCCATTCCTCGCTAATTTGTGGCTCTGTAGGCTGCGGGGACTCAGCCCGTTTACGTTTGCGTAGGCCCGAGCGTATAGAGGTGACCTCTGTGTTGGGAAATATATATATTAAATTATGTACCTTCTGAATTTCCAATTTTTTTTTTGACTTACCTCTTATAGTCTTTGGCATCTCTAGGGGTATAACAACCTTGCGCCGCAGATAACTGGTCTTCTCGCCATAGCGACCAGCATGTCGCAACTTAAGTAGCTCCAGTGTAACTATCTCATTCTCTGTGGTCACCTGATGCTTGCCATCCGTAGACGGTGGCTTGGCAATCATATCATCCCAACGCAGGCACGACCATAATATTCTCAACTGCAGCGCTATGCAGGATAGGGTCGTTGCATTTGAGGTGCGATAGGACCAGCATGTGCGGAACAGCGGCCTAGAGCATTGATACTGCCAAATGGTGTTATTCTTGGCCGCATGATGAAAGCCACTTGCTGGCGCCTTGCCACCTAAACGGGCCAACTTGAGCAGCTCGAAACGAGGCAATACAAGAAGCGACCGCTTTTGCTTGTGCGTTAAGAAATTCGAGATGAGCGGATAGCGTGAATATTGGACCTTCTTAATCACTGCTGTGGTCTTATCCTCTGTCTTAATCGATTTCTCATATAATTTTCCAGCATCACGTATCAGATAGACACGTCCTCGTGTCGAACTTGATGAATATACACGCTCACTGCCATTTTCAAAGTATTCCCTTTCGTATTTAGTGACATCCTCACGCTTGATAGTACGCTGTGTGATAGGGAATCGACGATTCTGTTTATTTAATGGTATATCCTTGTCCAAAGTTTGATCGAGCACATCTTTGGTGCCGATATATGCCTTCTTTGGCTTCTGTGTGCGTTTCCGACGAGAATTAGATAAAATATCGACATCTTCTGTATTGGCTGTTGAGCTAGCTGCACTTGCTGCTGCAGCCAAAGAGTCTTCGGTGCTCTCAATCTCCACATTACTGCACACATCCATGCTCTCGATGTAGTCCATTTTATCTGAATCCTGAGTATCGGTATTTGAAGTGCTTGCAGCATTTGAATCTTCTTCTTTGACGGCTACCTTTTGCGGCTCTTCCGTTTCAGTTTGAAGGCAATCCGTCAGCAACTCCTCAGTAAAGGCCACAGCATGAGCACGCGCTTGTTCCCAATCCTGAAGCAAATCCAATGGCGTCTCAGCTTCATTTATTTTGCTATCCTCCGGCTCTTCAATGCTGCACAGCGGCAGAGATTCTTTTTTGCCCTCTGTTAGCTTTTGCTCCAAGATTGATGGTTTCTTTACAGCCCCCAAAATCGCAGCGACTGTCTCCTTGGAACCATTGCCAGCAGTGTGAGCCTTGCGGAGCAGCAATAACAGCTCCTTTTTGGCTCGCGCCTTTTGCAGACAGAGCGGTGAATAGCAAGTGTTCTGTGTGATTTGGGAGACGGCATTGGAGTTGGTATTGCACTCCTTGGTGTAGCAACGGAAGGTCTTCGCATAGCGATTCAGTTGACTGAACTGCAGACGCACTGTTTGGATCTGCTTAGCCAGTGAGTTGACGAGATCTAGATTAACATTAGATGTTGCAGTTTTTCCACAGCCTTCTGTGAGTCGTAGCAAACGTTTCTCCAGATATGTCTGCTTGGTGTTAACACCACCAGCATTTTGGGAGGTTATCAGCAACGGCTTGATATCCGTTTCTACATCCGATTTAATTGCAATTGATTGTTCCACTTCGGCCAGCTTAATGCGCCGCTCTAGCAGATCATCTAGCCGAGATTTACGTGCAACTTTTGGATAGTAATGACGACCTGGTGCATTCAAAGCTTTACACACATCAATGTGTCCTTTGACACGTTCACCAACATCCTCAATAACTTTTACGTGATTGTATTGTTCCGGCAAATAATGGCACACCTGGTTAGCATCATGGATCGACTGACATTGCTGCATGAAACGTTGTGTGCGCGGATCCACCAAGATACTCTCGTTAACAGTAGCCTCCTCGCCCAATGTATAATGTACATAGATCCGCGTGTGGGTTAGCGGCTGGGCACGAGTTCGTCGCACACGCACCCCGCAGCGACGACTACTCGATAACCAGAGCCAACCCCATTGACCGTGAACACGATACTCCTCGCCCTTTTGCTTCCAAACCTGATGCTTCAGACCCAATGAGTATTTAATATAATTGAAGGCAAGACGATTGCGCTCCTCCTCATCATCACGTTCACGTTTCTCACGCTTCTCCAGCTTTTTGCGCTCCTCACGCTCACCACTCGTGATGCGTTGCAGCTGCAAATGGCCCAGCTGTTCATGCCACACATTGGCAAAGACAACATGTTTAAGTGAGGCCTGGAACAGGAGCATAACAGCAGCAAAGTCTGTGGCACGCTTTGCATTCATCACAGCATTGTTCCACAACTTCTTATTGCTTGCCCAATTGGGATTCATGAAGGACGGCGCAATACTCGACTCGAAATTGATGAGCGTCTGTCGCAGTGTTTGAAAAGTATTCTCTGACGTGCCCATGGTAATGCCAATCCATTTGAAATCAGAGGCTGTAGTCAGAGAGAATTTGTGCGAGAGATGACGCCGCTTGTCGCGTTCCTCATTACGTTGGGGCTTATTGAGCGCAATGGGATTTGTGGCATATTGATTGACATAGTTTTTATAGCCCTGCTCCATGCCCAGCTTAAAGAAGAGCGTGCCATTGTTCATTTGATTTGACTTTTGTCTGGTTACCATCATTTTGGTATCTTCAGTTCTTTTAATACTCTCAACTGCTGCTGCAGCCTCATCATCATTTCCATCTTGAGTCTCGTCCGCCGCTTGCTTGTCGAGCAGCTCTTGGGCAGCCTCTTGATCTAATTCTAATTGGGTGCGTTTATTATGTTTGTGTTCGTTGGTTATAGACTCGGTTAGTTTCATCTGACGTTGAATTTCATCCTGACGATCTAAAAGCTGTGAATACAACCTTGTCTCCAGCTCTTCGGGATCTAAACGCTTTAGCAACAGTTCGAATTTGCCTGTTGAGCTATAGTACCAACACGTACCTTCGATTTGATCCTCAACGAATATACGTCTCGCTATAAACCAATATTGGCGTCCATGTCGATCTACACCCAAACTGTCATGACGTATAAGAACGCCTTGTTTCTCATTCGGCAGAATACAGTCCACAACACCGGATACTTTGTGCGAACGACAAAGACCACATTGCCAATCCTCGGTGGGCACATCGTTCATGGGCGGATCAACGCATTCCAGATGATAAACAGCTGGGCATGTCTCACAGCACAGCAAATCGCCCAAACGATGACAGACTCGACAATGATCATCATAGTGTATGGGTCCCTCCTGCACCATAACATCCCGTACACAATTGGCAGTAAGGAATTGATCGGCCAGAAATTGTAGCACAATCATACGATTGTCGACTCCAGAATAGGGATATTCACCAGTGCTAAGTATTTGATATACATGCCTATCGAATTCCCTGTCACTCTCCACATATCTGCGTAATATCTCTGGCCATGTAATGGAATCAATTAAATATAAACTGATGTTCACACTATCCTTTTGATCCATTGGCCCAAAATGTGTGCCCTGTACATCCTCTTCACGTAAGATAGCCTTGAGGAGCATTATATGTACGTCTGTAAGTAGTGCACTCTGCTCCTCGCACACCAGAGCCGCACAAAAGTCCTCGAAGCGGAACGGCGAGAGACGTACCAAATGACGAAAGCGTCGCAATACTTCATAAATACTTAAGGCGCGCAACACATGCGCATTGCTTATAAATAGATCTTCGGATGAATCGGGTAACTCAAGATCCGGATATTTACGTCCCTCTTGCAACCAAATCGGCTCCGGACTGGGCGGACGTGGTGGACGACCGACACCATTCTGTGTAAAGCTGCAGACTGAAAACTCTGACTCACTCTCATTGCCAGCATCAAGGCTCTCATCATCGCTGGGCGTCAATAGCATATCATCCTCATTATCAGATTTATCTTCATCGGAATCACCAAAATCTGAGCCATAATGATACTCTGATTCATAACCTGTCAGAATACAATATATTTATATAATTACATATGTACATCAAATAAATTTTGAATGTGTTGGTTAATGTTTATATCGTTGCCTATTTGTTTCCAATATTTACCTTTGAAACGACCAGAGTTCATGCCTGTCATTATAAACCCAAACCTCTGTATTCTTCTTACTATTTATAATAATTGACAACTAGAGGACTTGGTAACAACAAAAAAAAAAAAAAGCTTTAAACTTTATTTGAGAAACTCTTTTTTTTTTTATTTCTTGTATTAATATATTCTGCTTCTTTGCGTTTTTCTTGGTATCTCAATATTTCTTCTTCTTGTATTGCAATTTATATAATTAGCTGCTTAAACCAATCAATTTAAAATCAGACAATAGCACATTACTTTACTTGTCAATTGTACGAGAATTCCTTGAATGTTTTAAACATTACAGATTTTACTTTACAATATTATGACATTTATTTCAAAGTTTGCTTTCTGAATTTTATTGGGTTCCATGTTGAATCGATTGTCAAACAAATTTGAAATTTGTTTCTTGTATTTTTCTTTTTTATCGATTGTTTGTATGAAAAATGAGATTAAAACAATGTTTTAACATCTTGCAATTTTTGTTATATATTTTATGAAAATACTTTTTGGATATATGATTTAATAGATTTTAATAATACTTGTTTAAATTCATCATATATCATAGAAAATATTGATTTTGTAGTCATTTTTATGGCAAGAATATATAATCGTTGTCTGATTCTGATGAATCTAGATCTACAAATAATGATTTAAACTGAAAACTGTCTAATTTGATTTATAGAATTACTCCGTCTGGTATTACCCAGCGATCCTATAATCAGATTTTGATGAAACTTTGATAGATAACGTAGATTCATCAATTAATTAACGAAATGTCAATATAAATATAATAATTTTTATCACGTTTAAAATACAACAGACTGATCGTTCCCATAGCTCATATAATTGTCTGATTTTGATCAAATAATAATGCGCAAATGATCAATTAACAAAGAACTGCGAGAGTTCCAAGTTTTCCATACAAATACTACAAATTTTGGATGAAACTTTGGGCAGATTGTACAGATTAAGTTAGTTAATAAAGAACTTTATCTACTTTTGGAAAACAAACAAGTTTTTTTTTTAGAAATGAAAGAATTTACCTTTTCGGCCAGTGAAGCTTGCATTGGTGCTTGTATTTGGATTCACATTTGATTTACGTCCACCGCGTCCTCTTTTGGAGGTACTGCCGCGGCTAACGCGATTGCTGTTGTTTGTGTTGTTATTGTTGTTGCTGCTGCGGCTGTTTTCGTCGCTTTGTGGGGAAATGCAACGGGAGGCGGAAGGTGTGCTTGGCTGGGACTTGCCTTCGCTGAGATATTTTGGTTTTTTGAGCAATTGATAATTGAAGCGTCCCGTTGCGCGTTCATTTGGCGTCTTTGGTGGACGACCACGTTTACGGCTACCGCGACCGCTCATTATTTGTTTTATTTATTAATTTATATATTTTGTATTTAAATTGATATTTTTGTGTTTTTTTATTTTTCTTCCACTCTCCACTTTTTGCTTAAGAAACTATTGTTTGTATGTGTTTGATGTGAGAGTCTCTCTGTTTGTGTGTGTATGTGTATTGTATTGTGTTTGTGTGTGTGAGTAGTAGCTCAAATACTTTTTTGTTGCAGTTTTCTTCTTCTTGTTATGCACATTATCTAAAGAAAAACAATAATAAAAAGTTAGTGGAAAACAAAATGTATGTAAAATAGCAACTGTAACTAACACACACTCGCTAGCACTTAGTTGGTTAAGCGTATGTGTGTATATTTGTGTGTTTGTGTGCTTGGTCTGCATGTGTGTACATGTGAGGACAAAAAAAAAATCGATAAATTTTGATGAAAATCATTTGGACATCCATTTGTTTACAAATTGCATATTGAAAAACGTTACTAATTGCATACAATGGCGCCAAAAGCATACACAAACAAACAAACACACACACACACATACACATATATGCTAACAACAACAATTCATTCGGTTAAGGATGCTTTGCTTCCACACAGAGCTAAATTTTTTGCCAAATTATACATGCTCATTTTTAAATGTATATGTATTGTATGTATGTATATGTGTGTGGGGTAGTCGACACACACATATACGCACAATTCGTTCGTTCGTTCGTTTGGTTTGATGTATGTGTGTGTGTGTGAAGCCAACGCACATTGTCCGCCATTTATAAAAGCAAATGAAAATTTTGTATAAAATTCTTATAACAGCATATAATTAAACACAATTGTTAAAAATTTCTATTTCACAGTATACTTAAAGCACTTGGGCATACATTGTGTGCACCTTAGCTAATTAATTGTTGTAGATTATTTAACTTATTTTAAGCAAACTGTTAGAGCGACTTTTACCTTAGATTTTACTTCTACACTTTACATAGCCCGAATAGCGTACAGTCAACCAATCACAGAGCATCTTTCATTTGCTAATGCCGCAAGCGACATCTGGTAGTCGTTTTTGGTACTAATTTACACATGGTTGCATGCGCGTCATGCGCACAGTTGCACACTCAATAACTATCGATAGGCAGCGTGTATACGATGACACGATAACATAGAATTTGAAATTTTTAATTATCGCAGTCGCAAACTAAACCGGCACCGGTTATTATTATTTATTGCTTTGCTGCTAACGGGGGGTTTTTTTTTTGTATTAAACGCGTGCTTAGAATTATTAATTATTTTTTTAATGATTGAACATGAATTGCGTATAAGTGAGTGTTATTGAGAAATATAATAATAATTTTGCCGTATCCCTGTGCATATTATACGCTATCTTATCAGTAGTATACTACCATGCGTTTGAGGCGCCTTCGTTATATATTATTATTTGACGCTAATTTCGCTAGTATTACTTCATAGTGCGCGCTCGACGGTTGCATTTTATAAATAAGTTATAAGCTAGTGTACTAAGAAAATAACAAAAAAACACAAACAAAACGAGAAAAAAACGCTTTAAATTAAATGCTGTAATGTCTATTAAACTAACACTAATTTAACTTATACAATTATACATTTTTTTTAACATTGTTTTTTGGTATTTAACTACGATAATTTCAGTTTACATATGTACATTGGCATGTGAGTAAATAATGTTTAGATAATGCTTCGATTACAATACATAGTACACCTGTCTCTCTCTCTATAGAGAGAATGTCTTAAATTGTATTCGTGTATTATTCTTTTAACTTACATTTCCAGACTGACTGACTGACTAACTGAGGCTTAAACGGTAAGAGCTAGAAACTTGTTGTTCTATTGATGAAAAGTCTAGTATTTAAACATCAAATTTCTGATCTAATTCTTTCCATATTGAGCTGGTATTTCAAGCTAAATTTTCATTTTCAATACATATTCTGTAAACAAAACCAGTTAAACACTAAAAATCCCGGGTATATTATCACGTATTATAATAATAATGATATGCATATGTAATTGTGTTTGTTATTATAGTTATTATGTATGAACAATGTATGTACATATATGGCCTAAAGTAACCGTATTGGGACGTGTGCTGCTGCTACTGCTGCTGTTAACGTCTTAATTTGCGGCACCCTCTTCCCTACCGATAATATATTTATTTGTTATTTGATTTGGGCGTTACTTTTTTATCTACCTGTCATATCTACCAATGTGTATGTTTCATATATATTTGAACTGCTTATCATTGCATTTTTGTAGTTGTTGTTGTTGTTGTTGCTTGTTGCTTGCTCGAATAAAGTTTTGTCATTGATTTCAGCAGAACCTTTGAACAATGATTTTATGTGTAAAAATGTTTCTGTCGGGGAATGTACGCCAAGAACAACAACAACAAGAAAAACACACAAAAATTACACATTTTATTATTTATAATAAGAAATTCTTATGACTAAATGACGTCATTAATTGGAGTGGGTTGAGATAATATATGTACATATATATACGGTTCGTGTTGCTCTATAGCATGTATATGGTCTGGTCAAGTCTGAGTGTGCTCGACGCCTACAAGAGAATTAAGATCATAAGACCTAGTTGAAGAGTCTGGAAATTATGTTTAATAGAAGAAAGCAAGTGCTCTTATTAAGTTCTCTCGTTGCTATAAACAATTAAATGAAGTGCAACGAGCTCTAATTTCAAATAATTTGTTTTTTTTTGTTTTTATAGCTTAAGTTAATTAAGTAGCTCTAATGTTTATTTATTAGTTTTTCTTTTCTTTTATATGTATATAAAACCTATTTTTTACAGCTTGATTAGTAAGCATAAAAATTTGTTTATTTTTGTATTAAATTTTCATTATTTTTTCTAATTATTATTTGTTTGTTTTATATGAAATTTATCATGTTGAGATGGTTTAAGTAACTTAAGAAGCTCTAAAGTCTATTTTTATTGTAGGAAATATCAATTTTAATAACTTTATTTAAAGTGAAAACAAGTTTTTTAAGTTTATTGTTAGTTTGTAAGCCAGATTTACAAGTGAATTTCAAGTTATTGAGAAGTTTGTTTAGTAATTTAAGAACGTTTTTGTCTTTGTTTAATTAGTTTCAAGTTTTTGCAGCTTTATAAATTACTTAAGAATTGAAATAATTAATAATAATAAATATTAATTTCTTTACAGCTTAAATATATAAAACATTTGTCAAGATGGCAGCTCATTATACCAAAAATCGAACAAGTTTTCAGATCCTAGCATATCTTTTAACATATATATGCCTATTCCAATTGTTAGCCAAAGCGGAAGATGTTCCAAATGCAACAACAACAACAACAACACAGAGCTTACATAATGACAGGTTATAAATATATATAAAATTATTTAAACAAACTAAAGTATTTGCTTTTTTAGCTCAACAAATGAAGTCAACTCATTGGACACCACGACAAGTTCAAATGTGAAAGACATGCCCAATGAATTGGGCCAACAAACGACCAACATGTTGATGATGATCAACAATAATACAACAACAACAACAACTGGAGAAATAGTTTCACTTGCTAATAGCACAACCACGCGACCGCCAGACAACAATACAATAAACAACAATAACAACAACAACAATAACAATATATCAATACAAAAGTTAGCCAAACCCGCTGATTGTTCACAGCGGGAAAAGTTAAGAAGTCAGCCAATAGCTTCATCAAATGCTAGATTACACAAATGTTGTCCCTTGGGTGAAAATCTAGACTTTTATAGAGAAAATCAGAGTGATTCTATGTGTGATAATGCAGCTATAAGCTTTGAGCCAACTATTATCAGTGCTAGTCTCTATGATAATTGTATTGAGGATCTTGAGATACCCACAACATTGGACTATGAAATTGGTAATCCATGTAATAGGTAAGCTTGACAAGATATAAAAATGTGGAACCAGAACCATCCAAGTACAAATATTATATCATTAAAAGAAATTAACAATATTTCCTAAATACACAGAAATCTCTTTTTCAAATCAATTTGAATGGAATTCCAATGCAAATTGTGTTCCAATTTGATTGAAAGTGATTTCTGTGGAATTCTCGATTATTTATCGTTTATCAGAAATGTTAAACTTTCCATTTGGTATAGAAAATTCTTTTGAAATTGACGATTTTTCAAGTAGATAAAGTTTAATTTTTTTCGGATGTAATGCAACTTTGATATAACATAACTTCTTTTTCATATTATTTCTTCATAAAGTCGCATCATGCGATTTTTAATTACAATTTTTATTATTGTTTAATCGAAAATATAGATCATTTTATTATTAATAATACTACAAGTACAATAGTACTAGTATGTAGTAATCATTATTTTTGGTTCCTAGATAAGACTAAATACTATTCAACTTTACTTTAAGTACTCTGAAATTGTTTGTATTTATTGCAGTGTTAACTTTTTCAGCTCGTTTCAATACGACGATTCGGAAGATCTTTTTTTTGTTCTCCAAGATGGTTCGCTATTGATCATCGATAAGAATGGCAATGACTCGTATACGGTACAAGAGAATTATTGTTTGGATCAGGATAAATCGGGTAATATGTTGGCCTTTGTCTGCATTACACAAGTTGAAGAGGTTTCCAAAGCAAAGATTGTTATTGTTGCCGTATTGATGCTCATTAGCATGCCCTGCCTGCTTCTGGTCACATATTTACATTTAACTTTACGTCTTTTGCGTAATTTACACGGTTGGTCCTTGGCCATGATGTCGCTGTGTCTGGCCTGCGGTTATTTTGTACACTCTGTCGTCCATATATATGATATACCATCGGGTGGTTTCATTGGATATACCATACAGTTCTTTATCTTAAGTTTTTTCTTCTGGTACTTTTGCATTTGCTGCAATGTGCTCTTAAATATTTGGTATAAATTACCAAATTATGTTCAACTGAATAAGACCTGGACTATTGTGAATTTTGCTGCCTATTGTGTGTTTGCAATTACGGGTCCGGCGATACTTGTTTCTCTCACCGTACAGAAGGGTTTGCCCGGCATGCCGTCCTATTTTCTACAAGGCCTCACAGAGTCTATACGCGAATCCCAGCGTTATTTTATACCACCAGTTTCGACGCTGCTGGGACTGAGCTTTGTGGTGCGTATAAATTAATAGAAATTCTTTTAGTTTATATTGTATTGTATTAATTGTATTTATTTAGGCCATGATTGCTGCCTTCTTTGGCTTTCAACGCATTAAAACTAATGGCTATCTGCGTGCCAATGATGATGAAAAGGATGCTTGCGCACCAGTCTGTCAATTTGATCAACAAAAATATGAGGATGTTAAAAAGGAGTAAGTTATCCAACAAAATAATTTAAAATAAATAACTAAAACTAATAATTCTTCTATTTTTAGCGCTAAATGTGTAGCATTGCTGGGCATAATTATTATATTGGCCTGGCTATTTGAAATAGTTACATTCTATTCACCAGGAAATGAAGGTCGGTCACACACAATCACAATCACAATCAGTTTATGAATATCTGTATGACTTTATATCTGTTAATTTCAGGTTATTTATTATTATGTGATATGATCAATGGACTTCAGGGCTTGTGGATAATGTTAATATTTTTGGTGGTGCGACGACGTCGTACTATAATCCTACGCTGGTGGTATGATCGCGGTTCGCATACCATCGCTGAGGGCACAGAATTGCAGCCAGTTAACAAATCAGCGAATCCTATCTAAGAATTTAAGTTATATGTTTAAAAAAGAAAAGAAAAAAAAAACATAATTATTATATAATTAAATATATATAAATTGTTTATTGCATTTTACATAGAAATGTATATTTTGTTTTTTT
>JBANCX010000681.1:0-14343 GCA_037040065.1 Dettopsomyia nigrovittata | reverse complement strand
TTTTTTCGCCGTCTTCTCCGTCTGTGGTCGTCGTTGGAGTTTTCGTTGTCGTCGGCGTGGTGGTTGTTGTTTTCGTCGTCGTCGTCGTCGTCGTCGTCGTCGTCGTCGTCGTCGTCGTCGTATGTATGTATGTGTGTGTGTGTGTGTGCGTGCGTGTTAGACTGTTGTACAGTTTTGCAGTCCATTTTGCTACACTTAAAGTGCGCTTGTTCCTGCTGCCCAACAGCAGCAGCGGCATCGCTGTTGTTGTATATATGCGTGTGGTTATTATGCGCGGCGCACACGAGTCGACCGTGCGGTCCCGAACACAACAACGACAACGCAACAGCAACGAAGTCAACGACAACGTTAGCGGCAGCAGCATCGACAGCGACGTCGACCACTATATCATCGACAAGCATACGTTTGCTTGTTGGGTCTGCTGCCACTGTTACCATTTGAAGGTACTAGTTGGGTACAAACAAAGCATACAGCTAACAGACAATAGTCCACAGGAGTTGCAGCAGCAATAACAACAATCAAAAGGATGACTTGAGCATCATACTCACTATAAAAATATTTATAAAATTAAGCTGGGCCCAGGCCACCGTGGATAACATAAGGCTATGTTTTAACTATTGTTTGTTTGAAATTCCCAAATGGCTTTACCTCTTAAGGTCATTTAATCTTTTTCCAAAAATTGAAGAAGAAAAAAATGTATTTATTTAAATATTAATACCTCGCTCAAAAAGTATGCTACACATAAAATGTAAAACTTTTTGCATCTCATGTGTATGCAACGATCTTTGGCCATGTCATCATTATAAGCACACAAAGAATTCCTAACAGGTTCTTTTGTTGTAAAAATGGCTTCAGTCGATAGCAAAGTCTGTTGATGAGGAAAGTGTTGGAGCTTTCCGAGATAGCTAACAGAAATCCATCCTACTGCTCACTGTTTTGTTTCAAGTGAGGCGCAATCAAAGTTATTTTAATTTTATTAAGATAAACAAACCTTGAGCCCGCCAAATAAATACATTTTTAAATACATAATTATATTAATTTATTTCATCAATACAAAGTGTTCAGCTAATACTCGTATGTGTTATAGGTATTATGTACATACATACATATATGTATGTATGGAGAATTTGAAGGAATAATTGATTAAATTGATGTTTATTTATACACTAGCAAGTTACCCGGAGCTTCGCACCCGATCAAGTACAGAAAATTGGATAGACTCTCTCTGTATTTAATTGTTAAATGTAATAGCAAATTAGAGAAATGAGAGAATCACCCAACCAGTGATCGATAGACCGTACCCCGTAGCTCGTTCTATCTAACCCGTAACCTGTACTCCGTAACCGGTAGTCCGCACGGGTCGACATACTTCATGGTTTTATCATCATGTTATAGTTTGAACCTTTATAAGAATTACAAGTACCTACAATTATTATAACCCTTATAATTGCCACAATTATTATCATAAGACAAAATAAATACAAATGTATTCTCGTTAATTATAAAAATTCAGCAGAATTCATTCCAACACTCACTCACTGACTCGCTCTTTTTTACCGGCCAGCTGATTAAAATGCAAATATTTCACTCGAATATCGCAAATGAATAACGCAAACGGTCAGAAAGAAATAATAAATAATAAGAATAACGGACCTGAGCAAGGCTTCAATTTATATCAGCTGTGCCTTGCGAGCTAGTTTGTCTTAGCGCTCTCTTTGCCTCTTTTTTTATTATTTTATTTCTATCCGGATTTTATCCGTCTACTCAGTGAGCTCATTCAAAGAGCGTAGCGTAGGCTACAAAGTGTATGTGTTGGTGATTTTGTCTCTTCTTAGAGTCTATACTATCACAGCCTACTGTATATTGCTATCTCACTCTCGCTCACGCATTGGCAGATACAAATTTGCAAATTGCAAATTGCAAATTTCAAGATTTTGAGTATGAGGAACTCTTTTATTTCTTAAATAGTGTATACAAACCAAATATGAAAGAAATCGCCTTAGAAATAAGAGAGTTGGGTCCAAGCTATTGTCCCCCTTTTGATCCACTTGGAGTTGGAGTCTTAGTGCTCACTTTTGCTACGAAATGTAACTTCAGTAAAAATTTCAGCGCTGTAGCTCTTACCGTTTAGGATGTGCGTTGATTGCCAATCTAAAATAATAATCTAATATAATAACTTAAATAGTACTTAAATCTCTTGTTTCAAAATATGCATCAAACCGACAGACTGTCTGTGCAGTCACACATAGACCAGAATTAGTCCTTAGTGAAAACGGAGTTATTAATGGAGGAACAAAGAATTATGAGTTGCTCAGGTCCCTGAGCATGTTGCTGCATTTGGCAAACCTTAGCAGCGATAAAAATATAGGTTCGAATCAAAAATAATAAAAAGAGGTTTATGTATGTACATGGTAAAAAAAAAAATGTAACTTGGCTTCCAAATTGAGCAACAGTAAGTACCAGAGATTTCAGGTTTCGAACCAAACAAACCATCAATATGCGTGGATTTTTCTAAATGACGTTCTATGCTAAAATTTTTTTATTTTGGGGGTTCCCTTATTCTTCACAAAGATTCGGTAGTTTAGTATTTGGGAAAAGGAGAAAATTATTTTATTATCTGAACAAAATGTATCGAATAGCCAAATAGTAATTATATAGAATTATTCATAGAGAATTTAGAGTGTCTATGCAACATACAGTATTCTCTGTGTTGTGTCATGTTGCAATGTTAGTTTTGTTGTTGCCACCTTGATTTGCCTGTGATGCTACATAGGATACAACTACCAACTACGACTATATATACATACATAGATGTATGATAGGGGGTTGTAAAACTCTGTACTAGTACCGTGTAGGCAGCTAAGCTGTTGTGGGGTATAGCGAAGTGGGTGGTGGGTGATTGAGGGGTGTGTGTGTGTGTGTACAAGTTGTAACCATACCACACGCGCAATGTGTTGTGCGAGGAATCATGAAATGGATGTTAAGGATTGGTATTGGGATGTATGTATGTACATACATACATATGTGGCAGAGAGAGGGGTTTGTGTTGTGTTGGATGGGCAGAGATTGGTGGAGGCTGCTGTAAGGTTCTGCTGTGGCGGGCGCTTTTGGCTTGGACCTGCGAACACGACAACGTACAACGTAAAATATAAAAAAATAAAAAAAAAAAATATCTGAGCGTCAATGTCTACGCATTTGGGAATTTTTTTTTTTTTTTTTTAGCTAAGTTGGCTAACAGCGCAGTCGAAGCAGCTGCTGCGTGCACTCCACGCTATATGTATGCGTGTGTCTGTGTGTGTATGTGCGCTCGCGTTTAAATTGAAAATGCGACTAGGCGAAAGCTACGCCCTCTGCCTTGTCGCCTAAAAGCTTTACAGTACCATCTAACCCACCCACCCATTCACCCAGCAACCAACCAACCCATCCACCTCTGCTCGCGCTCAGTCCAGTTGCTGTTGCTTTTGCTGTTTCTTTGCTGCCTGCCCGCTGCGTTTATTGACGTCGCCGTCGTCGTTGTTGGCTTCTGCTGCGTTGCTGTTGAAATGCAAAGCAACGATGTCAGCAACAGCAACAGCAGCAGCAGCAGCATCATCATTTAGTTTCAGTCGCAATTCAAACGCCATCAAAATCAAAACGGTAACGAAAAAAATAATTTTTTTTTTTTTTTGGTTTTGGATCGTTATACGCGTTAATTTCTGTTGTTGCTTTTATTTATTTTTTGTTGAGAGCTTAATGCTCACACAGAGCGAGAGCGAGAGAGAATAAATCGCGAAGACAACAAAATATACATGTGTGCGTGTGTGTGTGTGTGGATGCGTATAATAGATTTAGTGCGAAGTGCATTTTGTTTAAACAATTTCCCATATCCATACATAAAATAATAATACTATACTAAACGCAGCCTCTTAAAGACAGCATAGTGAGTGCCGACAAGTGAGAGAGACGACAGAGATAGTAGGCTAACAACTAACTCGCAACATGCGATGCGAGAGTGCAAAATGATGAGCAAGTGCTTCTTCTTCTTCTTCACCATTTGTCGTTTCTGTGCGTGCTTGTGCGTGTGTCGTGTCGTGTGTGAGAGCGGGACGTAGGCGAGTGCGAGAGAAAAATAAGTGAACTAAACTCGAAACTCGAACAAAACAAAGCAGAAACGCAAAAAAAATAAACACAACAACAACAGCAGCAGCAGCAGCAGCAAATTGCCAAACGGTGACGTTGTTGGTTGCTGTGGCAAGGGAAATAATGTGTATGCATATGTACATACATACATATTTATGCATGTATGTATCTATGTACATATGTAATCTTGATAAACACGGGTGGTATGACGAACTGTGTGTGTGTGTGTGTGTGTGTGTGGGATGGGGGGGGGGGGTGTACATACATACATATCTACATACGATGTATGTATGTATGAATCGCCAACATAATATCTCATCTAACTGGAAAGAACATTTTTGTGCAAAGCAACAACAAAATGCTCAAAAAAAAAGTGGATGCGCAAAAATGTGGGCCAAGTCACTGTTACTGTTACGTAGGGCGTATATACATATGTACATACATACATACATAAATACTTACTTCCATTTATTAAATTAAAAAAAAAAAAGGAATTTTTTATTATTGAGAAAATTAAATTTGAAATTGAAATTTTTCAAGTCAATTTTATTTTGCCATCCAAACTGTGGCAGTCCATATGTCATATGCCTATCCCTCTAAATTAACCTCGCTCATATTATAAAATAATGTATCTGTATTTATGTAAATCATAAATAAACAAACAAGAAAACTTTATTTTAGCATTCATTTATTCATACATATCGTATGCATACATATGTATGTACATATGTACATACATACACTGCTGGTCTTAGGTTAGACGCACCAAAATTTTTTTTTAAAATAAATGGTTGAATTTATAATCATGCTTCTTTTTATTGTCCAAAATAATTTTTTTATTCGAGTTCGAATCTTTTTCGAAAAATATGTGCTCATACTCAAGGGCAGGGGTGTCATTTCAGCTTTTCCCCCGTCAGATTTGACTGTTTTGGAAGCGTGACAGCGGTTGAAATTTGAAAACGGCGGGCAGCGGGAATTCCAGTTCGAGATGCCTGGCTGCAGAGCACGGAATTTAAGGAGTGGCTCAGGAAGGATTTAACACGAGTGTATTGTTGTTATTGCAAATGTAGCATAACAGCAAAACTTAGTGATGTGCGTGCACATGGTACAACAAAGAAGCACGTTAATTCTATGGGAGGCTTTGTACAAAAAAATCAAATAAATTTTTAGTCCGTTGCCAACGAAAACGATTGAGCAGGAGGCAGCGCATTGCCTATTTGTTGCGCAGCATAGCGCAATCGCACCTATAAATCATTTAAGTGACCTATGCTAACAAAAATTTTGATGACAGCATCACCGCATCGAAAATTAGGCTCCACCGCACAAAATGCACATATGTACATAATCAAAAATGCATTGGCTCCCCACTTCAGCGAAGATCTTTACATACAGACATAAGGTCCATATTTAAATTTATTATTCCATAATAAATTAATTTATTTTAGATTTGACCTGCGCCGATACAATAAGTGTTGTTTTAATTATAAAAAACCACCCACCCAGCTGCCTAACTAAAATAGTACAGAGGGACTATTACCCGAACGATGATACCGAAAATATAAAGGATTTGTTAGATTTGTTATTATAATTGTTAATTTATGTAGATATGAGTAAATTTATATGATTGTGAATTATAAAAATATGTCTATTAATGAAAAACAAACATGTGTTTTTCGTCTTTTTTTTAAAGCTTTTTCTCCTGGGATTCCGCTTTTTTTGCTAAAAAAAAAAAATGACCACTGCTCATAGCTAGCTGATTTGCGAAAGAAATAATTGTTAATTCGAAGATTTCAGAAATGTCTACGCAATCAAGTGTGTTTTCGGTTGGTCAATGAAATAGACGCACTTTGCATATCTTAGTCTTGCGTAAACAAGTGCAGTTTTTTGAGTTGAAATAATACTAAATAATATAAACAAATTAACTGTTTTCCAGCTAAATTTAAAGCAAAAATGAGCTTATTGGAACGTCAGAAAGATGACCTTTTTTCATTCGCAAGGCCTATCCAAGTGAATCATTGCCAAACAGATAAAGCGCAGCTCCAGAACTGTTGATAGATATTTAAATGATCCATAGGCATATGAAAAGCAATTTAAAGGGGAAAAAATGCATTATCTGATCAAGCAGTACGCAAAATTGTTAGAATTGCATCAAATTCGACTAAATCTGCAGCTAAGATTAAGGAATTAGCGGGAGTAAAAGCAAGTCTTTCAACTGTTCAGCGTACAATCAGTAATGCAGAACACCTAAAGCGTCTGAAAATCAAGAAAAAATCCCCTTTAAATGCAATACGCAAAGAAAAACGGCTTCTATTCGCGAAAAAAATATGAGTTTCAATACTTTTATCATGATTTAAGGAAAGATAAGCCATTTTTAAGTCGGCACAGCATAGAAGGTGGAGTCATGGTGTGGGGTGGAGTTGATTTTTATCGATCAAAAGATGAACTGCGAACACTTCTAACATTATTGGATTAAAAAAAATTTCCAAAATTACCTGATCTCTTCAGCCCCTATTCCATGGATTTTTTTAACAAGACAATGCTTCTATCTATAATGCTGTAAAGACAATTATTTCGAGTCAAAACGTTAATTTCATGACTTTGCCACCATATTCTCCTGATCTTAACGTAATTGAAATTGTTTGTTGCTGTCTGATACCGAAGGTATACGAAGGGGGGAAACAGTACGAAGATAAGGAAACACTTACTGCAGCTATCAAACGTGCTTGGAGCAAGATATCCTTGAACTACATAGATTCGCAGTATAACTCTATGAAGAACTGGATATTTGAAATGATTACTAATAAAGGATTACTGAAATTTTTTTTTATTTCTAATAAATCAAATATTACTAAAAAAAAAATTGTAGCTAAAAAACAAATATTCTTTTTATAAAAAAATAAGCCTAAGTGCGTCTATTCTATTGACCAAGAAATAGTAGTACTTTTTTAAGTAGCTTTATGAAAATGTTTCAAAAACACAATTTTGTTAAATTTATATTATCATTTGAATATTACATTGAAATACACAATGTTTTTGCATAACAACTTTTTTTCAATCATCATTAAAGTAAACGTGCGTCTAACCTATTGACCAGCAGTGTATGTATGTACACACTTGCATTTTTACTTAGAAATTGGAATACTTTCATAAAGAATTAAATTTCATTTCATATTCTTGATAAATTTATGTAAACATTTGTTGAATTTTTGTAAGAATTCAAGAACAAAAAATAAATTTTTCAAAATTGTTCATTAAAAATTTTAAGAATTTTAAGATAAAACAAGTAAGGAAGCTCTAGTCGAGTGAGCTCGACTACGTGATACCCCGATTCAGGTGCTAGCGATGTCGACCTCGCTGCTAGCTCCTTGAAAACACCAATGACAAACATGTTTGCTCTAGAAATCATACAATTTTGATCCGAGAGACATAAAATTGGTACAGTACATCAATATTATGATAAGAATCACCTATGCTGAGACTCAAGATCACAGGTGAATATTAAATGATTTTTTATGCAGAAAGGTCAGTCGTAAGCTCAATAGTAAATGTAGCGAGTTTCAAGACTACAGCACCTCTCATGGATGATGCTCAAATCAATGCAAATCAGCAATTTCATACTTAGTTGCTTATAAAATGTGTGTTTTTGATTGGATTGATACTTCATTAGTACATTAGATAGAATATAATATTCCAATTATCTGTGCCGAACTTCAAGGTCATAGAATAAAAATTGCAACTGTGAGCAGCGCTGTTAGCACCTATCTAGGAAAAAATCAAAAACTTGTCTGCTTTATAAATTCTGTGTTTTTGATCCGGTCGGCCGTTTATTGGTACAAGATCAATAATATTATGCCAATTATAATTACTGAGCCTCAAGGGTACAGGTGAAAAATAACACCTGTTATTCAAGGTTTTTGGTTTTGGGCGTTGTGGGCGTGGCATCCAAAATTTTTTGATGCAGATCGATTAGTTATAAGCAGCTAATTTCGAGATTACAGGTGAAAAATTGAACCTGTAAATCGTTTTTTTCGATTAAGGGGGGCTGTGGGGGGAAATTGGAAAAATAAATTTTATTGTTTATTTTTATACACTACACACAAATCAAATTTCGGGTCTCTAGCTATTATAGTTCTTGAGATAGCACCTTTCAAATATCACCTTTACAGGGAGGTCTGGTCTCAATTGTGATAGTTGTGGGCGTGGCATTTATTTGATGCAGATCGATTAGTTTTAAGCTCATTAATATATTAATTATTAATTTAAGCAAATTAATATACATTCTGAGTTTTAAGACAGTAGGTGGAAAATTGCATCTGTAAACTGTTTTTTTCGAATTAGGGGGATGGTGGGGGGGAAATCTAAAAAAAAATATTAGTGTACTGCGCGCGAACTACACCAACCATGATACTAAATTTGGTTACTGTAGCTTCTATAGTCTCTGAGATCGACGCGTTCATACATACAGACGGACAGTTGTCACAAAACTAATATACCCCTTTTCCATTTTTCAAATGGATCGGGGTATAATTATCGAGCAATATAAACTTTAAAAGCTTTCATACATTATTATATAGGCTTTAATGAGCTACTAGTTTAAAAGTATCGACCTAAATTAACTTGAAATACTTTCATATCTTATTTAATGAGCTTTAAAGCTTTTGTCGAGAAAATTGTGTGTGTGTATTGAGCGCTTTAATTTGCAAAACTATCGAGCAAAGGCAACATGTGGAAAGCTCTCATGACTTAGCTAATAAGCTTTAAAGCTTTATTCTTCAAATAATAAAAAATGTAATTATTAATCAAGTGGGTGCGCACTATTAAGCTTTTCAATCAAAGTTGCAGTTTAACATACTGCTGTTACTACTGAATAGAGCTGGCTACATAGTTGCCCGTCCAATTGCCCACCAACCAAATCACCTATGTACTGATGTACATACATACATGTATGTATGTACATGCCCATCTACCTAGTAGATACCTACCTACCTACATACCTTTCTAACTAACTAACTATTTATCTATCTAACTTAACTATCCAGCTAACAACGTTGTTGTCATCCAAAGCATCAGTGTTGCCAACAACACTGCCACTACTGTAGATACCTTTTTCTTTTTAGAATTAATACACAAGACTTCACAGATACAAACACACACATACATATTTGTTGGGATGTATGACACTGGCATGACTACAACAATCAAAGGAAGAAGAAGAACAAGCTGCTGCTGTTGTCGCATACATTTGCACTCTCAAACGAGAAGAGTCACACAAAATAAGAGCGTGAAATTATCAAGGAGACAGCGAGAGAGAGAGGTACATACATACATATGTATGTATGTATGTATTATGTATGCATGTTGTGGGTTGCGATGGGGGGTGGGGGGGTTGGGTTTGGGGTAACTGTATCGCCTATCGCCCATTTTCTGGGCAACCATTCTGTGCTCCATACGTGCGTGCTCCTCTCTTTCTCTCACTTCACTTGACAAGGTGGCACAGCTCACTCGATTTAATCGACCAGAGGTCCAAAGCAAGCAACAACAACAAAGTTTGTCGCTTTTCTCTATTACTACTGTACTTCTCCCTCCCTCTCTCTCTCTTTCTCTCTCTGTCTCTTTCGCTGTATATTCCCTTCATAAACAAGCTTTCCGCCTACACCTGCTCTTCCCTCTTATCATTAAAAAAAATTTTCTCGACTATACACATACACATATAAACTGATTGGCGTATGTATATGTACATTGTATATACAAATGTATGTATGTATGTGTGTGAGTGTTATATATTTTTCCACTGGTTATTGAAGCTACTACTTGTAGTAGGCTATACAAGTATGCGGGGGCACTGAGGTACTTTGCTATAAAATGAGGGAGAAATGTACATAAGTACATATGTACAAACAGACAGACAGGCAAAAGTAATACTTATAAAAGGTGTATGATATCTCAATACAATAAAGAATTAAGCAATTAGCCATACATACATATGAACATATGTATATATGTACATAGTATGTACATACATATATTCAAGCAAGCATTCTTCATTAACCTATCAACAGTATTGATAATATACATATGTACTTATCATTTAATTCGATTATTTGTGTGATTAATATCTTTATCGATATTTGTAGAACGATGTATCGCCTTTCCTTTTGATTTTTACATCTTTTCTGATCTGTCTTCTGTATCTGTTTAGATACATTATGTACTAAAAGGCGAACATGCCAAGTGCTAGTATTGTTGTTGTTGTTTGACGGCAACGAGCACACACACACACACAAAACAAACAAACACATACATACATACATGTATCTACATACATATGTATATTGCAAAGTCTTGTGTATTTGGTTGTTGCCTTTTACATCAACAATTTATTATTACATACTCCATACATACATATGTATGTTTGAATGTACATCCCTTAAAAAATATAAAATTATTTATTAAAAATTTTAGTTGATTTTTCATTGACTGACTAATTGATTGAATCAACGCACAGTCTTAACAATAAGAGCTAGAGAGCTGAATTTGGTAGTGAAAGTCCCCAACAATTTTTAACCCATTCAATTCTTTTCAGTTGATTTTGTTCAAAATTGCCGTGTAGACTCTATTTAAGAATTAAGGAAGAACTAATCCGACCACGAAAACTTTTTTACTGTCCCTCTAACTCATATTCACGAATTGATTTATTTTGAATTTGCATAATTTAATCGACTAAAATATAAAATGTATAAAATATACTCAAATATTTCTTAATCTTATCTCTTATCTTATTCAACTTTCTTTTATTTATACACAGTTTATATCCAATTTTCTATATATATGTACATACATACGTACATATGCTTTTTGGAGGACGTTGTTTAGGCCTTTGTGTCTCATTTAAATTGATCAACTTGATCATCTTTGATAATATGTACATACATACATACATATGTACATATATAATTGTGATTTGAATTTTCGATTTGCTTACTTTTATATCAGTTTTTTCTCTAATTTTGGCAAAAGAGTCGTGGAGTTGGGACGCCTCTAAGTGTATAGATCTGCTAATGAGTCGAATTTTTCGCCTTAAAAGTCCTTTATGGTTTTTCGATGCCTGAAAAGAGAGTCAACTTTAAAAAAAAACGTAATAAAAAAACGTAATGATTTTCGTTTATTCATTCATAGATGCCTCCCTTCTACCATCTGACCCCATATTGTATGCAGTTTGTATGCTGATTTGCTTGTATCTTGTTACATTGGCTACCTTGTCAGGTTGCTCTAAGGAGTAGCCGTGAAATTGCAATGCAGAAGATTATGATTAAGATGACTGTAGGCTGAAGCACATGAATCTGAAGCTCTTCCTGGGCGTTGAGCCTTATGTTGCATCCCTTTAGCCAAATTTTATATATTGTCTAATACATTTTCTTTTACGCGTTTTGAAGCAGTTAACATCTTGATCAGGGGATCGCAGCCTGATTAACATTTACTATTTTTTGAAGATACATTTGTATATCCCGATTCATTGAAAATGAAAGGGGTATAATAGTTTTATATCGATGTATGTAACAGGCATAATGAAGCATCTCCGACACCTTTAAGTATATATATTCTTGATCAGCATCAACAGCCGAGTCGATGTAGCCATGTCCGCCTGTCCGTCCGTCCGTCCGTCTGTTTGAACGCAAGGATCTCAGAGACTATAGGCGCTACAGTAACAAAATTTTATAAGATATAAAAAGAATTTCCAAGTCACAAAATAACTATGATTGAAGTAATTCAATTTTAAGTGTTGGATAATAAAGAAATATATTTTTTTTTTTTTTGATAAATGAAAAAAAGGGTATTATACTAGTTTTGTGATAATGTAGTAGGTATGTAAGAGGCTGAAGAAGTCATCTCCTCCGACCCTATAAAGTATATAAAGTGTATGTACATATATTCTTGAGAAATTCAAAAAAAATATTAGTGTACTGCGCGCGAACTACACCGCGAAATGCAAATGGCTGGCATCCATGTCGTCGAGCATTGTCGATTAGAGCTTCCTTACTTGTTATTGACACAAATATTTTTTTATATTGTTTTATAAGCTAAATACATATATCGAATTTATTAAAGAATAGAACAATTTTCACTGGCCACGCCCAATTGCCCATATTCATATTGCACTTTAGACTAAAATTTTGTTGTTGGTTACAATTTGTGTGTTTTACACACACACACGTCGGTCCTATGCCCAGTCATTGCAAAAAAGGCTAGATTAACAAAAAAAAAACTTAAAAAAAAGCGGCAAAGCTCTGCTTCCTCAAATCAATTGTTTTTGTTGGGAATTGAACAAAATTTATTATATTTTTTTGCTCCAAGTCCTCAAATTACACTCAATTTTTCAGTTACATATGCTGCATTTACAATAACTGCGAAACACCAAACACCCGTGTAAAATTTGTGGGATCCTTCCTTATGCACTCCTTAAACTCTATGTTCTGCAGCCAGACATCTCGGACCTTTTGTTCGAATTTCATAATGTTAGCGTTGGAAGACGCGCGAATTTAGGTGCGATAAAGGTAAATTTCGCTAATTTGCCGATAGAAATACATTTTTTTTAAATATCATTTATGACATTTCAATCAAATTTAAAAAACCAGCCAAATCTGACACCACTGCCTATGCCTTGTCTGATGGTGCGCTCTCTCTCTTTCTCTCTCTTATTTAATCATGCTTGTTCTCTTTTGCTGCTGTGTGTATGTACATATGTCTGTATAAGTATGCATGATTGCTGCTGTCGACGTCGCTGCTGCTAGCAACAGCAAACAGCAGCTGCTGTTATATTGTCGACAATGTCGTTGTCGTGTGTATCGTCATCGACATTTGATGGCGACATTTGTCGTCGTCACAATAACAACAGCGCGGAATTTTTGTGTTTTTGCGGCACAAAATTTTATTTCAATACACAACATACATATGTACATGTATGTATGTAGTACTAGCAAGTAACCTGGAACTTCGCACCCGTTCAAGTATAGAAAATTGGATAGACTCTCTCTTTACAAATAAATGTAATAGCAAATTAGAGAAAAGAGAGAAGCACCCCCAACCTGGCCGTGTCACATACAGTGTTGCCATAATTTTTTGCGCAAAAAACGCTAGATTTGCAAAAAAAAAAAAAAAAAAAACCCAAATATCCTTTTAAAAAGCTTAAAAAAACCCCTGATTTTTCTTAAATCATTTTACTCAGAAATTTTAACAATATCGTCTATATCGACAGCCTCTACGTCAGAGTAAATGTGTGCTGCATAACATGCCTAGGTGATCCACTGATGCAATGGCAGTATGCTTTGCCCCGAAAAGACAAAGCGCAGCTTCGTGCTCTAATGTCTTTTGTTGGCAAATGCTCGAATTGTATTTTGTTGGCTTGGGAAAAGCCGCTCATACAACTAATGTGCTTTTTAGTGGCAGCATGTGTTCACAAATCGGTTAATTTTGCAGCTACACCGCATTTACAATAGCTGCAGTAAGCCCGTGTAAAATCGGTAAGGTCCTTACGCAGCCACTCCTTAAACTCGCTGTCCTGCAGCCAAGCATCGCGTACTTTTTCCTTGTAAATTTTAGCTTTAGATGTCTAATCTAAGCAACAATTTTTCGCAATACACACCAAAATACAAGGCTTGTAAGAATTCATATCAATACATTATCGATAATGCTTTAGTGCGCACGGTAGTAAACTCGACAAGTGAAATATTTGGCTGCTGTGTAAATTTCATGGACATCGCCTATCGATAAGCGCATCACACATCGTTTAGGCGCGTAAGCTGAATTACGTAAATAAATTATTAATAATTATTAATATAACAAACATAACAACAGCTCCTGTAAAATATAACGAGCTAAATAAAATAATATTTTTATGAATTAAATACCAACTTGTTATTAAATTAATCAAATGATCTTCAATAAATTCAAATATATTAGGTTCGATAAACGTATCGATCTATCGATAACGAATAAAATCATTTAAACTGAAACAGTTATTTCGAAACATATGTTCGTACACACATACATATGTACATACATACACAACTAAAACAATAACAATTGAAATCTAGCGCTCCGTTGACCATGATGAGTCATCATCGTGACCTTGTAAGGAATACTTGGAACAAAAAAAAATTGTTGATAATTAACCTTTTATTCAAGTTTTAAATTTCTGGCGTTGTGGGCGTGGTAGCCAAAATTTTT